>CAWUFW010008612.1:600000-868123 GCA_963921515.1 Calotriton arnoldi
ACACAAGAGGACCTCATCGCCCCACCAGCAGTGCACCAGAAGCCGCGTTTGCAGAGTGGTATAAAAAGGGCCATGGCCTCGGAGCACCTCTCTGCAACGCAGCCCTGTGGCGTTTACAAGAGGTACCTGGTGGACTAGTTGGCCCCAGGACCCTCAGGATTGAAGGGAATTAATCCCCCAACTTAAAATGCGCCACAGGGGCGCATTTGCACTGTGGTGCAGGGAGGGGGGCGGGGTCTGATGTGACAAGTGTGCAAACGCGCCCTGTTGCGCGTTTTAAGTTGGGTGATTAAGTCTCCTTGAATCCTGAGGGTCCTGTGTGCCAACTAGCCCACCAGCTACCTCCAGTAAGCGCCACAGGGCTGCATTGCAGAGAGGTGGTCCGAGGCCATGCCCCTTTTTACACCTCACTGCAACGCAGCTGTGTGGCGCTTACTGGAGGTACCTGGTGGGCTAGTTGGACCCCAGGGACCCTCAGGATTCAAGGGGACTTAATTCCCAACTTACAACGCACCACAGGGCGCGTTTGCACACTTGTTACATCAGGCCCCGCCTCCCTTCACCAATGTGCAAACGTGCCGCCTGGCGCGTTTTAGGTGGGGAATTAATTCCCTTCAATGCTGAGGGTCCCTGGGGCGACTAGCCACCAGGTACCTCCAGTAGCGCCAGAGAGCTGCGTTTCAGAGAGGTGTTCTGAGGCCACGCCCTTTTACACCACGCTGCAAACGGTGGTATAAAAAGGGGCGTGGCCTTGGACCACCTCTCTGCAACGCAGTTTCCTGGCGCATACTGGAGGTACCTGGTGGGCTACTTGGCCTCCAGGGACCCTCAGTATTCAAGGGGAATTAGTTCCCCATCTTACAACGCGCCAGGGGGCACGTTTGCAGAGTGCTGCAGGGAGGGGGCGGGGCCTCCGGCGCGATGCCGGCTTTTTTTTGTTTTTCTGTTTTTCAGAAGTGGGGCTGTGTGGCCCCCTTATTTTCCCTTTTTTGTGGCCCTGGGGACCCCATCCCCCAGGGGATGACCCCTATTTTAAATTATTTTTTTTTTAAACGGGAAGGGGTCCGCGTGGCCCTCCTCCCTGAGGCCGATTTCTGCCCCGGGGATCCCATCCCCCGGGGCATGGCCATATATATATTTATTTATTTTTTAATGTAGAAAGGAGGGGGGCCGCGTGGCCCCCCTCCTGAGGCCTCTGTTAGCCCCGGGGACCCCATCCCCTGGGGCTCTGCCTCGTTTTTTAAACATTATTTTCATATTATTGGGATGGGGGGCCACGTGGCCCCCCTCCCAGGCCACTCCTGGCCCCTGGGACCCCATCCCAGCCTTGCCTCTCCATTGGGGACCGTGGGGGGGTCCCCAATTCCCCCACAGTCCCGCCGGCTCCCGCCTCCTGCGGGAGCCGGCATGCTTTCCACACGGGTAGCTGCTGACATGCAGCTCCCCATGTGGAAAAGCAATCTGCTTGGATTTTAGGCGAGAGCAGGTTACCTGCGATCGCTTCCAAAATCCAAAGCAGAGATTGCTATGGTAGGGCGGGAGCCGCACGGCTCCCGCCCTACCTAGCAAACAGCAGTGTCCCGGGGGTGGGCACCCCGGGACACTGCAGGAGCCCGCCCTGGGGGTGAGCGGTCCCCAGGGCCATCACTGGCTCCACGAGGGAGGCCGCGCGGCCCCCTCCCTTCAATTAGAAAGCCCGAATTTACATAATTAGTGCCCCGGGGAGGTGGCGGTCCCCGGGGCGTGTGGGGGGGCTCGAGCCCCCCACACAGGTTTTTTTTTTTTTTTTAAAAGCCCCGGGGGTTGGCGGTCCCCGGGGCTTGGGGGGCCTTGGAGGCACCCCCACACATTAAAAAGGAAGCCCCGGGGGGTGGCGGTCCCCGGGGCTGCGGGAGGGCTGAGTGCCCTCCCACAGATTATTTTAAGCAAGCCCCGGGGGGTGAACAAGGAGAGCGGTCAGTCAAATGGAACCCATGCTTGCTTGTTCTTGGAAGTATTCAGGCACAGACAGTCCTGAAGCATTCAGTTTTAAGTGTGAATTAGGCAGTCCACAAATGATTCAAGGGTTTAAGTGTATTATAATGTAAATCCCAGTTTATTTTGTGTAAACCCATATAGAATCTATCAAAGATACTTGCAAGGAATACCATGTAGGCATTAAACAGAGTCAGAGTCAGCGACAGTGCTGACTCTTGTGTAACCCTGCAGATCAAGTAATGTTGGTCGAGGTGGATAAACAGTAAGCAACTTTACCTGGAAATATCTGTCAGTCAAATGGTGCTGTTCCTCTCTCAGTGAAGATTGTTGAGCAGTAGTTTAGGAGTATTTTGTGACTGATCGTCAAGCAGAACTAAGACTGAAAATCTCTCAGAAGGCTGTTTTGTTCTTGGTGCCCCAGAGAGTTGGAAATTAATTACAGACTCAAGAACCTTGAATTTGCCGGAGAGGATAAAAGACTGGTCTTCACTTTGCCACTAACTTTAGATCATCATTGAGCCTTTTTAGCAAGAGAGTTGTCAATGCATGTTTGCACTGCAGAAAACACCTCTTTACACGAGTGAGTACTGATATACTTCAAGGTGGGGGGGTGGAAGAGGGCAAGCTGGCAATGTCTGATGACCTTACCATTGTTATGTTCCCCAGATAGGTGCAGGATTTAAAGCACTGCTAGTTCTAAACAGTTGAATTTGCACACAATGGTGGAGGTAGGGGGATAATCCCGAGAGGGGCTCAGACTGTGAGCGGCTCATGGTGAATATGTTGACCCGGAAAGAATCAATTTTGACTCAGAAGTATGTAAGCAAGAAGGCTCCTTTGCCTTTGTGGAGATCTTCAGTGGTGTTTAAGAGGGTAACATTAATCAAAGAAACGCTTGTTATTCAGCCTGGCCTCAGATTTAATGTAGTGGGTCACTAGGCAAATATCGAGTGTTACATTAATATCCAGAATGACAAATTTTCCTGAGGAGGCATATACACAAAGAAGTTTAATGTCTAAGAGCGTTTGCAGAAGTGTGTCTGCATTCATCTTACTCAATGTTCTCAAACTACCACGGATAATGAATTATAATTAGATTAGTGGGTCTTGAAAAAGTCATGCCCTTATATTTTTGAAAATGCTATTTATAGCATTTTTGAAATGCCTCAGTATATATCATGCTGCCAACTGAGTAAATATTGTGAAGGGGCCTAAAAATAGTAAGGTGTGAATCCTGGCTGTGGATATTGAGCTTCTGCCAAGACATAAACGAGTTTCATGAAAGGAAGACTAGAATTAATAGCAAGCATGGCAGCCTAAGGCACTCATAATGGGAAATGTTTGAAGGATATTTGAAGGGTAGTTGAGGTGTTTGTGACAAGTATGAGTCTGGTGCTTGTAGAGAGGCACAAAATTATTTTATATAGAAATTAGTTTAAACCCTAAATGAAATGACTGTTTATTGTAGAAGAATAACATTAAGTCCAGAAGCAATGGGTTCAATTAAAACTGCAAAAATTGGTCGCTGAGCTTGGTACTTGCCACATGACTTAGGGCCTGATTTTTGAGATTTGCGGATGCCCTATTACTTACCTGTAATCTTCATTACTCCTGGTCCCATTGTCCTCGTCCCATTCATTACTTATGAAGATAACCATCTCCCCAACAGAATAAAGAACAGAGAAATGCTGGGACCCATAACTCCACTCCCTCCCACTGGGAGTACTTAACCAGTACTTACCTAGCATTCCGCCTGAACTACCAAGCCACCAACAGGAAGGCTGGCCATCCGGGAGGGAGGGAGGGGCGTAATGAATGGGACAGGACAATGGGCCCAGGAATAATGAAGATTACCTGTAAGTAATAGGGCATTACCCCCAGGTCCCTCCAGTCCTATTCCCATTCATTACTTATGGAGCATACCAAAGCCAGGAACCCGGCCTTCCGAACCCCCCAAGAATAACCAGGATACCACACAAAAGCAGTATCCCAAGCAAAGCAAACAGGAGAACCACAGTAAACAAACGGGCAGGAGCTCATAGCCTGCAACACTCCCAACCAAACAAAAAGGGTTACACCACCCAGAACAAGCAGGAGACAGCCAACAGAAGGACAGCGAGGAGGCCACAGACGAAAGAAGACCCAAAGTGACCAGACCCACCAGCAAAGCCAGGGACAGAACAACAGGGACACAACCAAGGTCTGGAAGAACCAGGATCCCGGAAAGTAGAAGGCACCACTGGCAAACAAGGAGGCAGCCAACCACAGAAAAAGGACAAGCAGGGCACCCAGGCCCCACCGACCTCAACCCCCAAAACCTCTGAACAGAAGCGAGCTGGCCACGAAGGTGACAAGGCAAGGACAAACAAAGCCAAAGCCTGAAAGGAGCCACACCCCAGAGACCCCAATCCCAAAGGCCAATCCCCAGAAGGGAAATGGGGGCCGAAGCAATCACACCACCAGAACAACCAGCACAAGGAGGACCATATCAGACTGAGCACCCCACAGGGCACTAAAAGCTTGTAAGGGCGCGCACAGGGCCAGTAGCCCGCCACGCACAGCGTCACCAAGCTGCCCCAGAGACATGGCTGCAGAACCAACAGAAAGCGATCCAATACAGACAATAGAAGGAACACCCAACAGTTACGCAAATACACACAGTCAAACCCAGAAGAGAGCTGAGGGGAAGCAGGGTAAGACACAACAGCCCCCACCCCAACCAGGAAACGAAGGGCCACAGGGCCAACAACAGGACAAAGCCCATCACCACCGGGGAGGGCAAAAGCAGACCAGCCCACAAAATGAGGAGAGGGCCCGCCAACTGGGCCAAGGCACACACCCAGAGGACCAATCAAGGTCAGGACCACACATACCAAACCAGGAAGGGCGGACTCACCCACCAAAGAGCAAGCCCCCACGAACCAGACTGACCCGGCTACCAGAGAGCTCAGAGGACACCACTGCTACTGAAGCCTCCAGAGGAGGACCAGGCCCCATGGCAAGAACGTCCAGCACCAACCACCAGAGCAGACACAGGACGACCGCCAAAGTACCCGGACCGAGAGAAGAAGCACAGGGACAGGCCAATAGACCAAGACCGAGGCACTCACCAAGAATGCAGGGAATACCGGCACACAACCATCAGAACCCTGCACAACAAAGGCACTGCCGCAGCCAGAAGGAGGCAGGCCCGACGAGCATCAGAACACCAGCTACCCAAAGACCAACCAGAAGGACCAGGCAGCCAGAAACACATACCCCACCTGGGCATGAAAAAGCAGGGGGAGAGCCAGAGGCCAGAACCCAGCGAAGCACAACACCCCACCAGGAAAGAGGCCAGCAACAGGGCCCCACCCAAGGAAAAACACCCCCAAGGGGCAGGCACCAGAACCAGAACCGGACCAGGAAACAGCAACCAGAGAGGACCAAGAGCGGAGCGAGGCAAACCCCAAAGGCCACTGAGACTAGGGGAACCCAAAGACCAAACTGGCACAACAGGGAAGGCCCCACTCCAACAACACATCAAGGACGATACCCGCAACCACAACCCCGGGGGTCGACCGAAGGTGGACAAAACAACTTCGAAGAAGACAAACCCACCGGCGACGAGCCATACACCGACCTACACAAACAGCGATCAGCCACCGCACACCACAGATCCAACAACCGGGACAAGGGTCACGGGACACCGGGCCGACCAGCCCAAACCGGGAGGGAGGATACCCCCAACCGAACAACCAGCTGACCAACCGGCCCGGAGGGCAAAGGTTAACACCTAGGAACCAAGCGAGCCTTAACACTAGCCATTGAAGGGCCAAGACAAAGCCCCATGACAGCCCCAGAGCAACCGGAGACGCAGATCACCACCGGCCCAAGTGCCCCAGGAAACAAATGGCAGGAAAACAAGCACCATGCTAGGACCACAAGGACAGGAGAGACAAGCAGGGTGGCCCACAGCCCAACCCCACCGATGGCCCCAGAGGCACCCAAGAAGCCAGCTGACTGAACCACAGACCCACCAGCAGAGACAGGAGGCCATCAACATGGCATCCCAACAGGCCTGGATAACGAGGCACAGGGCCAAACAGCCACACACCAGAAACCCTCTAACACCCGAGGGCAGGGAGAAAAGCCACCGGAACCAGCCACAACCAAGGCCACAGAGGCAACACACTGCAAAAAAAAACGGCTGTGAAGTCAGGGTGGAAGCCAAGCAGCCTGCATGGAAAGGAAGGGTCAGGGAGGCCGGCCCAGGCCCCAGCCACGCCAGGCTCAGAACTGCTAGACCCCCAGGAGCCCGGAGAACCCACACTCAAGCAAGGTGCCAAGCAGAGGAAAGGAAGCCATAAAAGGCCCACAAGCAGACACCCAAAAGGTGACCCCAAGGCCCCAACGGTGAGTGCCGAACACGGCCTGGAGGCAAGTCCCCTGAACCTGGAAGCACCCAAACCAGGAAACAGGGGCACACCTTCAAACCAAATAGCACCCAACGAGTGCCAAAAAAAGGAACAGCGAAGCCACCAGACTGGAAGCCCCGTGCCAACACCACAACCCAAGGAAGAACGAGCCCGGAGGACACACAGCCGCACAACCCACCGAGGGATCAGAGGCTGGAAGGGGCACAGGCCAGAAACTGGACCCAAGCAGACACAGCAACAGCAGGGGAACCAAAAACCCAGGAAGAGCCCCAAGTCCCAACACTAACAAGAGGCAGGACAACCGGCACCCAACAGGCCAACACCCCCGCAAAGCTGGAAGCCGTCCATGGCAACAAAACAAGACACCAAAGTTCAGGTTTGTTAACATGCGGCAAAGTCCAAGGCATCCCCAGCCGAAATGATGATCAACGAGACAGAGCCATCGGTGGAGGGATACAAACCCAGGGTGAGGAGGGACCAGAGACACCAGAGGCACAAATCCCGGTCTCTGAGCCACAGCGCCATGCGCCGGGAAAAACCAGCAGGAAGGCGGGCAGAAACACCAACGGACCAAGCCCAAAATGGCAAGACCAAACACCAGACGAAAATGTGTCATGACCTAGCCACCACTGCAGGGACCCGAACACGGCCTCAGAATGGCCAGTGACACAGCAGGCTGACACCACGCCACTGAAAGAGAGGTCTGTGCAACTGAAGCCAGGGACTCCATGTCACACCATACACCACAGTCCCGGTCCCAAAGCAGCACACTGCAGAACATAAGGGAGAAGAAGAAAATACAACGCAGTACTCACCCCGGGGCCGGCAGACTTTGACAGCACCACCTGCCATAATAACGGCCCCACCAGCCAGCTCAGGTGCACCCCAATGCCAGAGCACCTGAGCAGGAGCCAAACTGTCCCACCGGCAACCAGGCACTACAGGGGCTCCCCCAGCACAGCCCCTGTGCCGCCAGCCCCACAAGGGCAGCGGTAATGGAAGGTCAGAGATGAGGCTGTGCACGATAATGGCAAAATAAAGGGCACACATTCAAATGTAAAAACATGAAAAGCAATGAGAAACATCAGAGTAAAACTGCTACGCGGTACTCACCCCCGGGGCCAGCATAACCTGACCACACCGTCTGCCACAACAATGCCCCCACCAGTCAGCCCATGCGTGCACCACCAGCCACAACACCAGGGCAGCAAGTAAACGACCACACCGGTCTCCAGACACTCCAGGGGCACCACCAGCACAGCCTCCAAGCTGCCATCCAGCCGCTGCAGCACGTCTTCCACCCGGCCCAGCCACCAGGAAGATGCACCCTCGCAACCTGGAACCGACTGTGAGGTTGCGAAGGGCCAGCCATAAACATCCGTGCCTCCCAGTAAGCCCAGCGGGCCGGGAGGCACATGAGATCAACCCTGTCCTAGAACAGCCCAGCAGCCAGACAGGGACCTCCGAAGAGCAGCACCTTTTCCAGCACCTCGTCTCATTCCTTTCGACAGACAGAAAAAAGAACAGGCTGAATGCTGGGTAAGTACTGGTGAAGTACGCCCAGTGAGAGGGTCCCAGCATTCCTCTGTTCTTTTTTCATCCGGGGAGATGGTTATCTCCATAACTGATGAATGGGATGAGGAGTGGAGGGACCTGGGGCTAATGGGTTACTCCATCACAAACGTGAAGGATACCCCGTTCTCCTTATTACAAATTCATAATATCCTCTGGCACTTGTAATAAGGCACACTGGATGTCGGTCACATTTGTGACAGAGTAACCCGTCTGTCAAACTCTAAATTAAGCCCTTAGTTCCATTAATACTTATTTGACATGTACTTTTGTATCAAAAACCCTTTTTTTCTCAGGGCCCCGTTCACAAAGGTAGTATTTGCACACCGAAATGTAGAAGTACAAAAAGAAACATTTACTGCAAAGTCAACCTTGTTATTCACAAAATGTGAATTTACTCACACATAATATCACCCCAGCATGGTGTCATTTTATGTGTGACTGAAAATCAGCTCCCAGTTACGGTTGTGAGCATTCTAGGGGGGATATACCTGCAACTGTGGTGAACACTTACCATGGCGTCAACAAAGCTTTTGCAGATAGGCTTCCTGTGTGAAAACAGTCAGAAATGTACTCCTGTTAAAGGCAGAAGTAAATACATTTTCAGGGTCGGAAGGGGAAAGAACATCCCTTACATGGTGAGAGTGAAGCGAAATTGGTTGCTCCTATTGAAAAATGTTTCTGAAAAGGAAAAGAAAAACGTTAGCAAATGTACTTTTTCATTGAATTTTTCCATTTGATAAGGTACTCCTGTTGATTTCCAAAAGTGTAAATGTTTACACAAGTTAGTACTCCTGCGAAGCTCAAACAGTCATAACTTTGCAGGTGCACTCTTGTAATTCTTTGATAATTGTAAGAAAACCAGGTGTTAGACTTGGCATCTGTGGCATGGTATTTCCCTCAAACCTTTTTGCCTTCACCCCTCCTGTTTGCTGAATGTGTTTTGTTGACTTTAGCACTGTATGCACTTTACCATTGCTAACCAGTGCTAAAGTGCTTGCGCTCTCTCTTCCAAATATGGGACACTTGCCCTACACCTAATTGCCTTATCAATTTACTTGTATGTCCTTGGTAAATGGTATTTCACGTACCCTGGGCCTGTAAATAAATGCTTCTTAGTGGGCTTGCAACAATCATTGCGCCATCCACTAAAGTAGCCATTTAAAGCTTGTCTCAGGCCTGCCACTGCAGCCTGTATGTGTAGTTTTAAATTGCCATTTCAGCCTGACAAAATAAACCTTCTGCCAGGCCTCAACCTTCCTTTTTAATACTTTTAAGTCACTCCAAAGGTAGCCCCTAATGACTCATAGAGCAGGGTGGATTGTACTTAGAATGTAGGACATCTGTAATTAAGTTTTACTTGTCCTGGCTGTGAAAAACTCCTAAAGTTGTTTTTCACTATTGCAATGCCTATCTTCTCCCTTTGACTAATACTAGGTTACTTTATTACATTTAATAAGTGCTAACTTCTGATTGGTAGAATTGAAATTTAAATACCTCCTTAATGGTAAAGTCAGATTTTAAGTTAGAATTCTGAAAATGACACTTTTAGAAAGTTTTCTTGTCCCAACAATCTGTGCCTGCTCACATTGTCCTGGGTCAAATGACTCTAAATGACTCTGCTGATGGTGTTTGTGTATTACTTCCAGACAGTAACACAAAGGAGCCCTAGGTGTTGACAGGATGGGCCATCCTAGCAGTATGACTGGGGAGGAGTTCTATCCAGCCCCTCTTCCACTTCAAAGGACTTTGTCTCCTGCACACACAAAGAAACCTGACACAAGACCTGCCTTGCCTTTTGTCATCCTCAGAGAGTTTGGAGCCATGACAGGGGATGACATTTCCAGAACCAGATGTGGACTGTGAGTGCGCCCACACAAAGGCTGGCACCTTGTATAAATGTTGGACCTCCTGAGCCACTCATCAGATCACTCCAACCCGCGATTACAGCCAACGCGAAGCTACAGAAACGACCGTCCATGAAGCCCAACTGACTCTTCGTGCTACAGCGACTTCCATCCGCGATGCATAGCTTGCTCCTTGAAGTCTCCTCCTCCACGAACGGAACTCTGTGCGCCGTACTTAGAAGGTAACTTTTCAGCAATACTACCTAAGTCCATGTATCCGGCTCATGCTCCATCATGTTCGACCTGAACTTGTGACTTTCCCCTCATCTAGCATGACCAAATGACCTTGAGTGGCGTTTTGCAATTCTAGGCAATATTTCACTAAAAACTTTAAAATTGAATGTTTCCGGGTTCTACTTATTGGATTTTTGTCGATCTGGTATCATTTTCGAAATTGAAATTTACTGTATTTTACTAAATTGATTTTGGATTTCACTTGTGTTGTGTTTTCACTTTATTACTGTTTCTGTGCTGCAGAAATACTTTACATATTGCCTCTAAGTTACACCTCACTGCTTTTGTGCCAATCCACCAGAGGCTTAAGCACAGGTTAATTTAGGGACTTTTGTGGTTCACCCTGCAAGGATTGTGGTTGTTGCCTGTGTGAGACTTCCACCACCCTCAACCAATACCCCAATTTCTTACACCAGGCGTTTGGATCAAACTTTAGAACTACAGGAGCAAATTTCTATTTTTTTGTGTGTTGTCTTTCACCTGTCAACCAATTCATTGGTGTTGTATGGAAAAACTATCTGCTACCTCACCCATGTCAGTATCATCGGTTGGAGTGTTAAGTCCCTGTCTTTACATTCAAGTGTATAAGGGTTCACGAGGCCCTAAAAATTCCTCCAATATGGGAGGTGTAAAGTGAAGAAAGGTAAATGGAGATACAGGAGAAATAAAGTGGAAGAGAAGGTAAGAAAACAGTGATAAAGGAAAAAAGCAGGGAATAAAAAGGCACTGCAATACTGAATTAAAAAGCAAGAAAGAGTAAGGCACTTAGGCGCTGGAAGTAGAGATGCGGGAGGGGGGTTGCAGCACCCTCAAAATAAATAAGCTAAAGTTCTGAAAGAGAATGAGCAATAAAGATGCCTTTACATTTTGTTTGAAATGTCAGGCTATGTCTTCCGGTTGGAGTTTACTTTTCTTTCTCTGACTGAGAGGATTTTGTAAAGTGAACTATGTGACAATCTTGTTTGGGTACTTAGAGTATACAAGGAAAGGTGTGGGATGTCATATTCATCACACAACAAAATTAATACAGCTAAAAATTAACTGTACAAATATTTCAAAATATGTCAGTAGTTATGAAAGCACAAATGAAACACTTTTTTGTAACTCTGAAATGTGCTGTAAACAAAGATTTTAATAATATCAAAACAAATTTCGACTCTTTACTTGCTAACGTGCAATGAGAAAAAAATCACTAAAACTTGATTTCTTCATATTTTTAGGATGCTACATAGTTTTATCAGTAAAATTGTATGTTATGGCCCCACAAGCCAGCCCAGGTGCACCCCAATGCCAGAGCAGCTGGGCAAGAGCCAAACCGTCCCACCGGCAACCATGCACCCCAGGGGTCCCCCAGCACAGCCCCTTTGCCGCCAGCCCCACAAGGGCAGCCGCAATGGAAGGTCAGAGAGGAGGATGTGCACAATAATGGAAAAATAAAGGGCACACATTCAAATGTAAAAAACATGAAAAGCAATGAGAAACGTCAGAGTAAAACCGCTACGTGGTACTCACCCCCGGGGCCAGCAGACACCTGACCACACCGCCTGCCACAACAATGCCCCCACCAGTCAGCCCAGGTACGTACCACCAGCCACAGCACCAGGGCAGCAAGTAAACGACCACAACAGCCTCCAGACACTCCAGGGGGACCACCAGCACAGCCCCCGAGCTGCCATCCAGCCTCCGTGGCATGTCTCCAACCCGGCCCAGCCACCAGGAAGATGCCCCCTCGCAACCTGGAACCGACCGCAAGGGCCAGCCTACCAGTCCCGAAGGGCCGGCCAGAAACATCCGTGCCTCCCAGTAAGCCCAGCAGGTCGGGAAGCACATGAGACCAGCCCCGTCCTAGAACAGCCCAGCAGCCAGACAGGGACCTCCGAAGACCGCCATACCCGATCAGCAGGAGCAGCACCTTTTCCAGCACCTCGTCCCATTCCTTGCGACAGACAGAAAAAAGAACAGGCTGAATGCTTGGTAAGTACTGGTTAAGTACTCCCAGTGGGAGGGGGTGGGGTTAGAGGTCCCAGCATTCCTCTGTTCTCTTTTCTGTCGGGGAGATGGTAATCTCTATAACTGATGAATGGGATGAGGACTGGAGGGACCTGGGGCTAATGGGTTACTCCATCACAAACGTGAAGGATACCCTGTCCTCCTTATTACAAATGCATAATATCCTCTGGCACTTGTAATAGGGCACACTGGATGTCCGTCACATTTGTGACAGAGTAACCCGTCTGTCAAACTCTAAATTAAGCCCTTAGTTCCATTAATACTTATTTGACATGTACTTTTGTCTCAAAAACCCTTTTTTTCTCAGTGCCCCATTCACAAAGGTAGTATTTGCACACCGAAATGTAGAAGTACAAAAAGAAACATTTACTGCAAAGTCAACCTTGTTATTCACAAAATGTGAATTTGCTCACAAATAATATCACACCAGCATGGTGTCATTTTATGTGTGACTGAAAATCAGCTCCCAGCTGTCGGTTGTGAGCATTCCAGGGGGGATATACCTGCAACTGTGGTGAACACTTACCATGGCATCAACAAAGCTTTTGCAGATAGGCTTCCTGTGTGAAAACAGTCAGAAATGTACTCCTGTTAAAGGCAGAAGTAAATACATTTTCAGGGTCGGAAGGGGAAAGAACATCCCTTAAATGGTGAGAGTGAAGCGAAATTGTTTGCTTCTATTGAAAAATGTTTCTGAAAAGGAAAAGAAAAAAGAAAAACGTTAGCAAATGTACTTTTTCATTGAATTTTTCCATTTGATAAGGTACTCCTGTTGATTTCCAAAAGTGTAAATGTTTACACAAGTTAGTACTCCTGGGAAGCTCAAACAGTCATAACTTTGCAGGTGCACTCTTGTAATTCTTTGATAATTGTAAGAAAACCAGGTGTTAGACTTGGCATCTGTGGCATGGTATTTCCCTCAACTCTTTTTGCCTGCACCCCTCCTGTTTGCTGAATGTGTTTTGTTGACTTTAGCACTGTATGCACTTTACCATTGCTAACCAGTGCTAAAGTGCTTGCGCTCTCTCTTCCAAATATGGGACACTTGCCCTACACCTAAATGCCATATCAATTTACTTGTATGTCCTTGGTAAATGGTATTTCACGTACCCTGGGCCTGTAAATAAATGCTTCTTAGTGGGCTTGCAACAATCATTGAGCCATCCACTAAAGTAGCCATTTAAAGCTTGTCTCAGGCCTGCCACTGCAGCCTGTATGTGTAGTTTTTAATTGCCATTTCAGCCTGACAAAATAAACATTCTGCCAGGCCTAAACCTTCCTTTTAAATACTTTTAAGTCACTCCAAAGGTAGCCCCTAATGGCTCATAGAGCAGGGTGGATTGTACTTAGAATGTAGGACATGTGTAATTAAGTTTTACTTGTCCTGGCTGTGAAAAACTCCTAAAGTTGTTTTTCACTATTGCAATGCCTATCTTCTCCCTTTGACTAATACTAGGTTACCTTATTACATTTAATAAGTGCTAACTTCTGATTGGTAGAATTGAAATTTAAAAACCTCCTTAATGGTAAAGTCAGATTTTAAGTTAGAATTCTGAAAATGACACTTTTAGAAAGTGTTCTTGTCCCAACAATCTGTGCCTGCTCACATTGTCCTGGGTCAAATGACTCTAAATGACTCTGCTGATGGTGTTTGTGTATTACTTCCAGACAGTAACACAAAGGAGCTCTAGGTGTTGACAGGATGGGCCATCCTAGCAGTATGACTGGGGAGGACTATCCAGCCCCTCTTCCACTTCAAAGGACTTTGTCTCCTGCACACACAAGAAACCTGACACAAGACCTGCCTTGCCTTTTGTCATCCTCAGAGAGTTTGGAGCCATGACAGGGGATGACCTTTCCAGAACCAGATGTGGACTGTGAGTGCGCCCACACAAAGGCTGGCACCTTGTATAAATGTTGGACCTCCTGAGCCACTCATCAGATCACTCCAACCCGCGATTACAGCCAACGCGAAGCTACAGAAACGACCGTCCATGAAGCCCAACTGACTCTTCGTGCTACAGTGACTGCCATCCGCGATGCATAGCTTGCTCCTTGAAGTCTCCTCCTCCACGAACGGAACTCTGTGCGCCGTACTTAGAAGGTAACTTTTCAGCAATACTACCTAAGTCCATGTATCCGGCTCATGCTCTATCATGTTCGACCTGAACTTGTGACTTTCCCCTCATCTAGCATGACCAAATGACCTTGAGTGGCGTTTTGCAATTCTAGGCAATATTTCACTAAAAACTTTAAAATTGAATGTTTCCGCGTTCTACTTATTGGATTTTTGTCGATCTGGTATCATTTTCGAAATTGAAATTTACTGTATTTTACTAAAATGATTTTGGATTTCACTTGTGTTGTGTTTTCACTTTATTACTGTTTCTGTGCTGCATAAATACTTTACATATTGCCTCTAAGTTACACCTCACTGCTTTTGTGCCAATCCACCAGAGGCTTAAGCACAGGTTAATTTAGGGACTTTTGTGGTTCACCCTGCAAGGATTGTGGTTGTTGCCTGTGTGAGACTTCCACCACCCTCAACTAATACCCCAATTTCTTACACCAGGCGTTTGGATCAAACTTTAGAACTACAGGAGCAAATTTCTATTTTTTTGTGTGTTGTCTTTCACCTGTCAACCAATTCATTGGTGTTGTATGGAAAAACTATCTGCTACCTCACCCATGTCAGTATCATCGGTTAGAGTGTTAAGTCCCTGTCTTTACATTCAAGTGTATAAGGGTTCACGAGGCCCTAAAAATTTCTCCAATGTGGGAGGTGTAAAGTGAAGAAAGGTAAATGGAGATACAGGAGAAATAAAGTGGAAGAGAAAGGTAAGAAAACAGTGATAAAGGAAAAAAGCAGGGAATAAAAAGGCACTGCAATACTGAATTAAAAAAGCAAGAAAGAGTAAGGCACTTAGGCGCTGGAAGTAGAGATGCGGGAGGGGGTTACAGCACCCTCAAAATAAATAAGCTAAAGTTCTGAAAGAGAATGAGCAATAAAGATGCCTTTACATTTTGTTTGAAATGTCAGGCTATGTCTTCCGGTTGGAGTTTACTTTTCTTTCTCTGACTGAGAGGATTTTGTAAAGTGAACTATGTGACAATCTTGTTTGGGTTCTTAGAGTATACAAGGAAAGGTGTAGGATGTCATATTCATCACACAACAAAATTAATACAGCTAAAAATTAACTGTACAAATATTTCAAAATATGTCAGTAGTTATGAAAGCACAAATGAAACACTTTTTTGTAACTCTGAAATGTGCTGTAAACAAAGATTTTAATAATATCAAAACAAATTTCGACTCTTTACTTGCTAACGTGCAATGAGAAAAAAATCACTAAAACTTGATTTCTTCATATCTTTAGGATGCTACATAGGTTTATCAGTAAAATTGTATGTTATGGCCCCACAAGCCAGCCCAGGCGCACCCCAATGCCAGAGCACCTGGGCAAGAGCCAAACCGTCCCACCGGCAACCATGCACCCCAGGGGTCCCCCAGCACAGCCCCTTTGCCGCCAGCCCCACAAGGGCAGCCGCAATGGAAGGTCAGAGAGGAGGATGTGCACAATAATGGAAAAATAAAGGGCACACATTCAAATGTAAAAAACATGAAAAGCAATGAGAAACGTCAGAGTAAAACCGCTACGTGGTACTCACCCCCGGGGCCAGCAGACACCTGACCACACCGCTTGCCACAACAATGCCCCCACCAGTCAGCCCAGGTACGTACCACCAGCCACAGCACCAGGGCAGCAAGTAAATGACCACAACAGCCTCCAGACATTCCAGGGGGACCACCAGCACAGCCCCTGAGCTGCCATCCAGCCACCGTGGCATGTCTTCAACCCAGCCCAGCCACCAGGAAGATGCCCCCTCGCAACCTGGAACCGACCGCAAGGGCCAGCCTACCAGTCGCGAAGGGCCGGCCAGAAACATCCGTGCCTCCCAGTAAGCCCAGCAGGTCGGGAAGCACATGAGACCAGCCCCGTCCTAGAACAGCCCA
This sequence comes from Calotriton arnoldi, assembly GCA_963921515.1. NCBI lineage: Eukaryota > Metazoa > Chordata > Amphibia > Caudata > Salamandridae > Calotriton > Calotriton arnoldi. The sequence continues at coordinate 616,134 of CAWUFW010008612.1, forward strand.
GCAGCCAGACAGGGACCTCCGAAGACCGCCATACCCGATCAGCAGGAGCAGCACCTTTTCCAGCACCTCGTCCCATTCCTTGCGACAGACAGAAAAAAGAACAGGCTGAGTGCTTGGTAAGTACTGGTTAAGTACTCCCAGTGGGAGGGGGTGGGGTTAGAGGTCCCAGCATTCCTCTGTTCTCTTTTCTGTCGGGGAGATGGTAATCTCTATAACTGATGAATGGGATGAGGACTGGAGGGACCTGGGGCTAATGCGTTACTCCATCACAAACGTGAAGGATACCCTGTCCTCCTTATTACAAATGCATAATATCCTCTGGCACTTGTAATAGGGCACACTGGATGTCCGTCACATTTGTGACAGAGTAACCCGTCTGTCAAACTCTAAATTAAGCCCTTAGTTCCATTAATACTTATTTGACATGTACTTTTGTCTCAAAAACCCTTTTTTTCTCAGTGCCCCATTCACAAAGGTAGTATTTGCACACCGAAATGTAGAAGTACAAAAAGAAACATTTACTGCAAAGTCAACCTTGTTATTCACAAAATGTGAATTTCCTCACAAATAATATCACACCAGCATGGTGTCATTTTATGTGCGACTGAAAATCACCTCCCAGTTGTCGTTTGTGAGCATTCCAGGGGGGATATACCTGCAACTGTGGTGAACACTTACCATGGCATCAACAAAGCTTTTGCAGATAGGCTTCCTGTGTGAAAACAGTCAGAAATGTACTCCTGTTAAAGGCAGAAGTAAATACATTTTCAGGGTCGGAAGGGGAAAGAACATCCCTTAAATGGTGAGAGTGAAGCGAAATTGTTTGCTTCTATTGAAAAATGTTTCTGAAAAGGAAAAGAAAAAAGAAAAACGTTAGCAAATGTACTTTTTCATTGAATTTTTCCATTTGATAAGGTACTCCTGTTGATTTCCAAAAGTGTAAATGTTTACACAAGTTAGTACTCCTGGGAAGCTCAAACAGTCATAACTTTGCAGGTGCACTCTTGTAATTCTTTGATAATTGTAAGAAAACCAGGTGTTAGACTTGGCATCTGTGGCATGGTATTTCCCTCAAACCTTTTTGCCTGCACCCCTCCTGTTTGCTGAATGTGTTTTGTTGACTTTAGCACTGTATGCACTTTACCATTGCTAACCAGTGCTAAAGTGCTTGCGCTCTCTCTTCCAAATATGGGACACTTGCCCTACACCTAAATGCCATATCAATTTACTTGTATGTCCTTGGTAAATGGTATTTCACGTACCCTGGGCCTGTAAATAAATGCTTCTTAGTGGGCTTGCAACAATCATTGGGCCATCCACTAAAGTAGCCATTTAAAGCTTGTCTCAGGCCTGCCACTGCAGCCTGTATGTGTAGTTTTAAATTGCCATTTCAGCCTGACAAAATAAACCTTCTGCCAGGCCTAAACCTTCCTTTTAAATACTTTTAAGTCACTCCAAAGGTAGCCCCTAATGGCTCATAGAGCAGGGTGGATTGTACTTAGAATGTAGGACATGTGTAATTAAGTTTTACTTGTCCTGGCTGTGAAAAACTCCTAAAGTTGTTTTTCACTATTGCAATGCCTATCTTCTCCCTTTGACTAATACTAGGTTACCTTATTACATTTAATAAGTGCTAACTTCTGATTGGTAGAATTGAAATTTAAAAACCTCCTTAATGGTAAAGTCAGATTTTAAGTTAGAATTCTGAAAATGACACTTTTAGAAAGTTTTCTTGTCCCAACAATCTGTGCCTGCTCACATTGTCCTGGGTCAAATGACTCTAAATGACTCTGCTGATGGTGTTTGTGTATTACTTCCAGACAGTAACACAAAGGAGCTCTAGGTGTTGACAGGATGGGCCATCCTAGCAGTATGACTGGGGAGGACTATCCAGCCCCTCTTCCACTTCAAAGGAATTTGTCTCCTGCACACACAAAGAAACCTGACACAAGACCTGCCTTGCCTTTTGTCATCCTCAGAGAGTTTGGAGCCATGACAGGGGATGACCTTTCCAGAACCAGATGTGGACTGTGAGTGCGCCCACACAAAGGCTGGCACCTTGTATAAATGTTGGACCTCCTGAGCCACTCATCAGATCACTCCAACCCGCGATTACAGCCAACGCGAAGCTACAGAAACGACCGTCCATGAAGCCCAACTGACTCTTCGTGCTACAGCGACTGCCATCCGCGATGCATAGCTTGCTCCTTGAAATCTCCTCCTCCACGAACGGAACTCTGTGCGTCGTACTTAGAAGGTAACTTTTCAGCAATACTACCTAAGTCCATGTATCCGGCTCATGCTCCATCATGTTCGACCTGAACTTGTGACTTTCCCCTCGTCTAGCATGACCAAATGACCTTGAGTGGCGTTTTGCAATTCTAGGCAATATTTCACTAAAAACTTTAAAATTGAATGTTTCCGGGTTCTACTTATTGGATTTTTGTCGATCTGGTATCATTTTCGAAATTGAAATTTACTGTATTTTACTAAATTGATTTTGGATTTCACTTGTGTTGTGTTTTCACTTTATTACTGTTTCTGTGCTGCATAAATACTTTACATATTGCCTCTAAGTTACACCTCACTGCTTTTGTGCCAATCCACCAGAGGCTTAAGCACAGGTTAATTTAGGGACTTTTGTGGTTCACTCTGCAAGGATTGTGGTTGTTGCCTCTGTGAGACTTCCACCACCCTCAACCAATACCCCAATTTCTTACACCAGGCGTTTGGATCAAACTTTAGAACTACAGGAGCAAATTTCTATTTTTTTGTGTGTTGTCTTTCACCTGTCAACCAATTCATTGGTGTTGTATGGAAAAACTATCTGCTACCTCACCCATGTCAGTATCATCGGTTAGAGTGTTAAGTCCCTGTCTTTACATTCAAGTGTATAAGGGTTCACGAGGCCCTAAAAATTCCTCCAATGTGGGAGGTGTAATGTGAAGAAAGGTAAAGGGAGATACAGGAGAAATAAAGTGGAAGAGAAAGGTACGAAAACAGTGATAAAGGAAAAAAGCAGGGAATAAAAAGGCACTGCAATACTGAATTAAAAAAGCAAGAAAGAGTAAGGCACTTAGGCGCTGGAAGTAGAGATGCGGGAGGGGGGGTTGCAGCACCCTCAAAATAAATAAGCTAAAGTTCTGAAAGAGAATGAGCAATAAAGATGCCTTTACATTTTGTTTGAAATGTCAGGCTATGTCTTCCGGTTGGAGTTTACTTTTCTTTCTCTGACTGAGAGGATTTTGTAAAGTGAACTATGTGACAATCTTGTTTGGGTACTTAGAGTATACAAGGAAAGGTGTACGATGTCATATTTCTTCATATCTTTAGGATGCTACATAGTTTTATCAGTAAAATTGTATGTTATGGCCCCACAAGCCAGCCCAGGCGCGCCCCAATGCCAGAGCACATGGGCAAGAGCCAAACCGTCCCACCGGCAACCATGCACCCCAGGGGTCCCCCAGCACAGCCCCTTTGTCGCCAGCCCCACAAGGGCAGCCGCAATGGAAGGTCAGAGAGGAGGATGTGCACAATAATGGAAAAATAAAGGGCACACATTCAAATGTAAAAAACATGAAAAGCAATGAGAAACGTCAGAGTAAAACCGCTACGTGGTACTCACCCCCGGGGCCAGCAGACACCTGACCACACCCCCTGCCACAACAATGCCCCCACCAGTCAGCCCAGGTGCGTACCACCAGCCACAGCACCAGGGCAGCAAGTAAACGACCACAACAGCCTCCAGACACTCCAGGGGCACCACCAGCACATCCCCCGAGCTGCCATCCAGCCACCGTGGCATGTCTTCAACCCGGCCCAGCCACCAGGAAGATGCCCCCTCGCAACCTGGAACCGACCGCAAGGGCCAGCCTACCAGTCGCGAAGGGCCGGCCAGAAACATCCGTGCCTCCCAGTAAGCCCAGCAGGTCGGGAAGCACATGAGACCAGCCCCGTCGTAGAACAGCCCAGCAGCCAGAGAGGGACCTCCGAAGACCGCAATACTTGATCAGCAGGAGCAGCACCTTTCTCCAGCACCTCGTCCCATTCCTTTCGACAGACAGAAAAAAGAACAGGCTGAATGCTTGGTAAGTACTGGTTAAGTACTCCCAGTGGGAGGGAGTGGGGTTAGAGGTCCCAGCATTCCTCTGTTCTCTTTTCTGTCGGGGAGATGGTAATCTCTATAACTGATGAATGGGATGAGGACTGGAGGGACCTGGGGCTATTGGGTTACTCCATCACAAACGTGAAGGATACCCTGTCCTCCTTATTACAAATGCATAATATCCTCTGGCACTTGTAATAGGGCACACTGGATGTCCGTCACATTTGTGACAGAGTAACCCGTCTGTCAAACTCTAAATTAAGCCCTAGTTCCATTAATACTTATTTGACATGTACTTTTGTCTCAAAAACCCTTTTTTTCTCAGTGCCCCATTCACAAAGGTAGTATTTGCACACCGAAATGTAGAAGTACAAAAAGAAACATTTACTGCAAAGTCAACCTTGTTATTCACAAAATGTAAATTTACTCACAAATAATAGTACACCAGCATGGTGTCATTTTATGTGCGACTGAAAATCTCCTCCCAGTTGTCGTTTGTGAGCATTCCAGGGGGGATATACCTGCAACTGTGGTGAACACTTACCATGGCATCAACACAGCTTTTGCAGATAGGCTTCCTGTGTGAAAACAGTCAAAAATGTACTCCTGTCTGTGCAAATTGAGGGACCATTACAATGGAGAATATGCACTTCCTGCTCTTAATTGAAATTAAGTTAAAAAAGCTGAGCAGTCCAGGCCCTCGTGCTACATACAGTACGGTATATGATCATAGCACAACAGGATATAGTTTATTATTCAGAGAGAAAAAAGCAGAGAGCTCTGACGGTGCAGAAAATGCATGTGTGTAGGGAGTAGGAGGTGTAGGCAAGCATAAGAATGAGGTATGAGGTGCAATCACCACTAGGCAACCATGGTATTCAATAACCTCATCATTCAATAGCACCCACTGAACAGCAACACCTAAGAAAAACATTGGGCCCTTTGGACTTTTTATTACAAATTCTGTACCCAGAGCTCCTATTGCAGAGTTAATTCTCTATAAATCCAGTGACCTTCTTACTTTGTCCATTCAGATATTATGAACCATATCTTATACATTTAAAGATGTTCAAAATAAGACCAACTGAGCCTTGTTAAAGCAGGGCTTACCTACGAAATGTGCTGGCTTTGTTTCTGCACTATGATGGAATACAAGAGAACTGAATCCTTGTCTGAAAGGATCCTTTATCACTTCCATCTCATACTTTGAGCATATAAATTGACAATGAAATGAGAAATATTTTTTTAAACTCTATAGGAGGCATGCTTTTTTAATATAATAAATGGATTTCTTGGAAATATATTAGACTTTTTGAGTGTGATATGTTGTTATTGTAATTGTATGTGTATGTAAATATATTTATGTAGCACTTACGACCCCTGACGAGGCATTAAAGCACTTATTACGGTGAGGAGCACGCTTCTGTTTAGTTGTGTTAGGGTTGTACTCTTGATTTCTTGTGTTTGTAGAGTAGGGTTTGGGGGTAAAGATAGAATGAGAGGAGTGTATTTGAAAAGGGGAAGTAGTGAGTTGTTTTGTAAGTAATGGTCGTGTGTGCTTGTTAGTTGAGTGGCATGATTTAAAAAATAGATGTGAAAGATTGAGAAGGATGTTTGGGAGTTCATAGTAGTCAGAAGGTTTGGGATGAATCAGAGAGAGAAGGAATGGGAAGGACAGAAGGTTTTTTTATAAAAGAAAAATGTAAATATTCATGCACACAGATATATCTGCACATGATGCTTGGAAACATTTAGTTTGCTTGATTAGACCCCTCCATATAAATACCCATTTGTACATTGACGCAGCAATAGTTACATGATCTGCTGTCCACATTTATCATGTGATACATGTTTATGGTTTCCAATAATTGTAATTAACTTATATATACATAAATATACACATGACATTTATTGTGGTTATTGGTAGCAGGCGTAACGCTCTATATATGCACCTATATTTACATAGAAGCAGAAAATGTGACATGGTCTGATATGCACATGTATTCTGTGGTGGAATATATAGTTTTTCCTATTATAACTGTATCTGCTTATAACAGAAGGCATAGTTCAGATTACAATGACATGTATTTGTATGTTGACAATCTCTTTCACAAGGTGAGAAGTATAGTTTGTCGTGTCTGAGTATTCTGTTGTGGTACAGGCATCATTTCAGTCATAGATATTAATCAACATGGGTCTTGTTATCATCCTAAACAACTCAAGATCACAGTATTTCATCCAACCACCCCAGATATTATAGAACATGCGCGGGCACCCCCTGCTTTTGTTGGTGAATCATTCAGCAGCCAAGTATAGATCCATCCCCACTTTCCATTCCTGGAGAGACGGTATCTCAAGAGCACCTCAGTGTCTGGCCACATCTCTCTTTGCCACCACCAGGCCCAGATTACAGAAGAGAAACTTAGCACGTGGGACATCCACATATGTGGGGATACCAAGGAGAACATATTTGGGTTCAACAGGTAAGGATGTTTCCACGATCCTACCCATTTCATGCAATATTTGTTGCCAATAGCGATGTATGATGGAACAAGTCCAAAGGGTATGTAAGAAAGAACCTCTGTTTCTGCTCCACCTCATACAGCCTGGGGATGCCACTCTCCCCATCTGGTGTAGGCGTACATGATCGTAATAGACCCAGTGGAGGATTCTGAACTGTATAAGCCACAGCCTAGATTTGATTGCCACTTCCCTTGGATACATTAGTGCTGCCAATCCAAGTCATCCAAATTCCCCTACCTCACCTTCCCATGTACCCTGCAATTTCTTCAGAGAGTCTGGTATGTTATTATTGATGGCTTTATAGGTACAGGAGATCGCTTTTTTTTCGATCCTCACCACAAGCAGCCGGCCTTCTAGGGGCGCATATTCCGGCAAATCTGCCTTGATGACCTCTGTTACCCCGGCCCATTTGGGCGGTTTGCTAAATTTAACTCACCCTAAAACGTCTAATATAGTTAGTCCCATTTTTTCTGCTACATCAGAGCTTTCGCCAGTACTGCCCGATGTACCACCTTTTGGTGAGTTGGACTCCCAGGTACTAATTGTAATGGTGATACAAGAGGGTTGTGCTGCAGCTAGTTGCTGCTCAGAGAGCGAGCACATTAGCCAGAATAAAGTAACCACACATGGCAGTCTCTTCTGGAATATTGCAGGACTGCAGAATAAATTATAAATTAAAGAATGGGCAGCTTTGGTTGGGAAATATAGCATAGTATGTTTACAGGAAACTTGGATGCGAGATACAGCTCATATAAATGGTTTTTATTCCATTCATACACCAGCTAGAGCCTCCCGAGGTGGACAGGATAAAGGAGGATTATTAACTCTGGTTTCAACAACCTTAAATGGTAGAGTGGGGAAGATGCAGCTGGAATCTCCACATTTCCAGATTATTAACATTGTATTTAGTAAAAGTTTGATTTTGGTGGTTGTCAACTTTTATCATAACAATTTTAACAACATAAACATCACTATTGCTCAAGAATCGGAAATTGCACTAATGAAACATATAGAGGAGATAAAAACGGACTTCGTAGTGTTTTGGGGAGGGGATTTTAATTGTAAATTGTGTCCCCTCTCCAAACACCCCGCATGTCACCAATTAGCGGGGGATATGGAGGGAGGCTGTCATTTTGATCATAATCCTTGTGGGAACATTTTTAATTCTTTGTTATTGAAATTTTCTCTTTTTTTAACTGTGGATTTTATCGAAATGTCAAGTTCCGATTTAGTAACATATGTTGGGAGAGGCCAAGGCACTTTGATCGATTTTATTGCCTTATCTGATTATTTTAATTCACATTCTATGATTTTTAAGATACCTAAAATTCATTTTAGTGATCATTATCCTCTGTCTTTGGAATTGGTGGTTCCTTCTGATGACTCCATCGTGTCTGCCAGAATATCCCCCTTGACTTATGCCAAAAATAAGGGGTTATTACGGAAGTGGTCTACTGTTAACCCTGATTTTGTCTTGGAGCAGATTATAAAAAATAATTTAAGGCAAGTTCTGCATTGCCTGGAAGATAATATAAACCCACAAGTTATGATTACATCTTTCATGGCAATAACCGAGATAACACAATGACAGACCACAGAGTAATAAAAGGTGGTTTAATAGTGAATGTTCACAACTCCACAATAAATTAATTAAGACTTTAAAAGTTAAACCCTGTAACAGAATGGAGGTGAGACAGACACGTTTGGATTACAAGCACGCGCTGGAAAAACGTAAGTTGGAAACTAGGCAAGAAGCTTGGGGTCAACTTCATGTGGCATGCCTGAGTAAAGATTCGAGACTCTTCTGGCAAACTGTAAATCAAGAGTACTTTAGTGATACTAAAATGGTAATATTGATGCGTCAATCATGCCAGAGACCTGGGTAGATCACTTTACTGGCCTTTATAGAATTGGTAGTGATTCCCACTCTTGTACTAACTACCAATATGGGACACCCACTTTGGAACCTCCGACGTTAGATGAGGTGAATAGGGCCTTATCCCAGACCGTGAAGAACAAGGCTTCTGGGCCGGATGGTATGCCCGCGGATCTGTTTCTAGCTAATCTCCCCTTGTGGCTACCGTTGCTATCCAATATATTGAGGTGTTACGCGGCCCAGGGCCCCCCAGATTCCTGGAGATCGGTCATAATAGTCCCCATATTTAAAAAAGGAGACAGGTTGGATCCTAAATGTTACTGACCAATATCTCTAATTGATTGCTCCTGTAAGATCATGGGTCGAGTGATATTAGAGAGGTTGGAGACATGAATAGCAGAAAATGGGAAGTTTTCCGATGTTCAATACGGCTTCAGGAAAGGCCTGGGCACGGTAGATCAGTGCCTTAATCTGCACCTGGTCATTGGACAAGTCTGGATCTTTACACCTTGGGTTCATGGACTTGACCTCTGCCTTTGACTGGGTGCAGAGGGGGAGGCTCTGGGAGAAAATGCTGTCCATGGGCATTGAACCACCTATTGTCCATTTTTTAGCAGCAATGCACCAGGGAGTAACGGGGAGAGTGCGATATGGAGTAGGTGGTGAACTCACCTCTCCGATAAAGATGGATCGCGGGGTCCGCCAGGGATGCGTTCTTGCCCCTTTATTATTTTGTTTATATATAAATGATTTAGAAAGCCACATCAGAATTGGAAATGTAGACGCACCCCTGATAGGCCGTAGGTCCCTACCAGCATTATTATACGCAGATGATTGTGTTTTAATGTCCAGAACTGGGGTGGGGTTGCAAAGGCTCTTAACTAGTTTTAACAATTTTATGAGCGACCTTGGATTAAAAACAAATGTTGCAAAATCACATGTTATGATGTTGGGCAAATCTCCCTCGAAAACAAAATCTTTTTATATAGAAAATGAAAAATTGCTTCATGTGCCAACTTTTTCTTATTTAGGCATCCTTTTTAACCAAAAAAACTCTTGGTCGAATTTAGTTGAGGCAAGGATTGGAGGTTTTAATCAAAATGTTGAGGCTATTTTTAGATTCACCAAAAAACTAGGTTCCCGGCCCATAAAAGCTCTTATAGATATCTATAAAGCACGTACGTGCGCTGTTACTTTGTATGGTGCCGGAGTTTGGGCTTGTTCTAATATCTTGGGCCTACAGAGAGCTGAGAACATGTTTTTAAAACGAGTGCTGACAGTCCCCATAAGCACCGCTGCTACCATGTGTCACAATGAACAGGGTGTACCCCCATTGTCTTTTCGTATACAATTAGCACCTTTGATGCTATGCTACAATATCTGGGTAAAAGAGGAAACAGTTCTGAATCATGCTATAATCTCAGATTGTTTGAAGTTGGACTGTGTGAGAAAAATTCCCTGGATTACCCACATATAAGATCAATTGGGGAAGTTGGGACTGTTGGATTGTTTTGATACCCCCGGAAACATAGCTAAAATTCCAAGAGCCAAGCTGAAAAGAGACTTTCTCTCCTATTTGTATCAAGTTAGAGATAGTCAAGAGCTGGTAAAAAAAGGGTTGTTGAGCACTCGCTTTTAGTCAGCTCCCTAGGTACTGAGCCCTACCTTTCTTTTTACTTCAATCATGCCAAAATGTTCTATTTGATCAGGTTTAGGATGGGTATCTCTCATTTCTTGGTCTCATACCCACGAGACGCACATTGTGATGCTAAATTAGAATTGTGCCCATGTGATTCAGAGTCTACACAGAGCACTTTGCACTTTATGTTTTTTTGCAAACTTTATATCAACCCAAGACGTGCTTTTTTAAAACCATTGTGAAGAACTTTAAATATAAGAACGTGTCGGTCCGCACTACATTATTTACTTCTTTTAAACGATGAATTTATCTGTCTGATGATTTATAAGTACATTTCTTCTGCTGTACGGCTCCGGAATATTGCTGGAAAATGATTCTTTGTGCACTGATTATGTTAGTTAACTTTTAATATGTCAATTTCTTTGAAATGCTGTTTTTTATGATGACTTCTTTTATGGCTGGTGCTCAGCCGAATAAAGATTTTGACTGACTGACTGACTGACTGACCTCTGCACCCCAGGCTTGGCGAAACTGCAAGTAATTGAAATATTGTGCATCATGGAGTTGGTAGTTGCGCTGAAGGGACTCAAAAGGCATAAGGCTACCCTCTTCAAGGATGTCGCCAACCTCTGAAATACCAATAAGGTCTCAAGGCTGAAACCCTTCAACTGTCCAAGTTCCCGGAATCTCACTCCCATCCAGAGTGGGGTCTTTCAGGTGATCCTAGTTGCCCATCCTATGCACCTATTTTCCCTGATCCCCGCCCTAGTCGCAACCTGAGTCGCTGGGAATAAGTGTCTTGCCCTTCTCTCCTGTAAAGATAATGTTCGAAAGGCTAGATGTGAAATTGGGTCTATTCCAGCGCATATGTGGGGTGCTCGCCAGGTGTGCAGCCCCAATCATTGATTACAATCAGGTGAGCCGCCTATATCAGGGAAAGCAATACCACCATTGTCTTGATTATGCTGCAGAGTCCAAAGTGCCACCCTGGGATGCCCAATGTTCCACAAGAGTTTCCTGATCCCCTCATCAATTCTGGTAAATATCTCGTCCGAAATCTTATTGTAAGTATTTTGAAGAATATATAGGAATTTCGGGTAGGTGACCATTTTAAACATGGCCGCTCTGCCCATTAGCGTTAACTGCAACATCTTCCAATAGTCCGCATCCACTTGGAAGTCCACCATAGATTCTGTTCTAGGCACCTCTCACGGTCTGGAGTGACATAAATCCCAAGATATTGGAATCCTTCTCTGTCTGTTCGTAGCCTTCAGGGGAGGGTCAACAATTCCAGCTGCCCCCAGTGGGATATGGGACCGATTTGTCCCAATTTATGGTGTACCCGGAGTGGGCTCCATAGTGCTCTCAAACTTGAAACACCGAAGGGATAGTTACTTCCGGTCACATAATAACGCTTGTTTGCTTTGCAGAGTTTCAGAAGATAAAGATGGACAATGTATCTGCAGTGGCCTATCTGAACAAACTGAGAGGTACCGGGTCAAAGAGACTGTCAGACTTAATTTGAGAAATGTGGGAGTTTTGTTTGGAACACAAAATTATCCTAAAAGCAGACTACTTACCTGAGGCATACAATGTAATCGCATAAAAGGTGTTCCTCTAATGCGGCTGTGTACTAAACGTTTTAACATATTTTATCCTGGTTTTACTGTAATATATCTAGTTGGTTCTCTTTTGTCTCTTGTATATGCTTGCATTTTATTGGCTTTTATATAATCTATATTTATGTTTTTATCTTGCTCTTTTATGGCCTTTTATGTTGAAATAAAGATTTGTTGTTTGATTGGTAATAGCAGACTGGAATTCAAGGAGTTTGACAGATTTCAGCAATTGGAAATTGAAGGTGGATTTGTTTCAGAGAATTCAGGAGATTTTGGGTCCCTTTGGAGTAGATCTATTTGCTTTCAAGCGACAACCCAGTTACAGAATTACATAAGTTGGAGACCAAATACAGGTGCAATAGCAATATATGCATTCACACAAGATTGGAGAAAAATGAAGGGTTATGCTTTTCCCCCTTTTTCAATGATACAGAGGGTGCTAGTTCATGTGAGGAGACAGAGATGTCAGATAATACTGTTGACCCCGTTTTGGAAAATACAAGCTTGGTTTCCAACATTATTGGAGATGGTGGTCGAAACTCCATATTTAATTCAGTCGTGCTAAGGACTCTTAAAGGGCAAGACTCTTAAAGGGCAAGAAGAACAGATTGGTCTAACACAGACACTTTTTGAAAATTCTAGTTTAAAGCTGTTGAACATGCTTCAAGTTCTGACTTGAAAAGCTTTGAACATGCATAATGCTAGCCTCCTCTCTTGATCTAAAATGGTGATTCTTAAAGATTAACTGAATAAGGAATCAAGATTTTATTAAAGACAAAAGAGGCTAGCATTATATAGAACATGAGAGGAAGTTTCTGGTGGGAAGGGAAAATGGATAGACAAGAGTGTTTTGAAATATTTAATAATTTGAGGTTATTAGTTGCTTAGATTTACCTCGGTGAACAAAGGGTAAATAGACTTGGATAAATGTTTTTCCTGGTTTAATTTGCAGATACTTAGGTCTGATAAAAGATATGAGGTGGAGGAGTAATAGAATAACACGTTTTATCAGGAAGAATCAAACAAAAGAGGAACAAGATGGACAAGCAGCATTTATGGGACTGACAGTTCTAGTTCATTTCAAAGTTCTATTTTAAAAGCCATTAATTGTGTTGCTCAGGAGTTAATAAAAGATTTATGCATAATGCTAGCCTCCTTTTTCTTTAATAAAATCTCAATTCCTTATTCAGTTAACCATTTAGAATTGCAATTCCTTCCTACCTTGATTGTGGTATTTTTCACTTAGTTTCTGGTGCACGTGAAGCATATCAACATATATGAGAAACAGAGAATTGAGATGTGTTTGGCATAATTACCCAGCAGATAATGGACAAAAAAACCTATATAGAGTGATGGCCTAGCCAGGCTCATCAGCTAGTGGTTCTGATCTCAGCAGAACCTATCATCAAAGTAGTTACTAAAGAAGACAATCTGTTAAAACGTCCAAGGGTTTATCCAGGTGCAACTCAATGTCATTCTCAAAATAAGTGGGTGGGGGGTTGATACTAAAGAAAGTACGTGGGGATGAAGTTGGTTGGGATTCTCAGTTTCCAAGCCAGTTAGGGAGTATTGGACTTGACCCTTTTTGCAGGGTCATCCCTGAACTGTTTGCCTTCCTCCTGATATTTTTTCTGACCTGGTGATGGTGGTTTTAGGACTCTGGGCACTTCAGCCCCTGTCACTCCAGAGCCAGACATGCAATACACATCAGGTAGGCACAAAGACTCATAGCACACAGAAATGCCCACTTCTAAAAGTGGCATTTCTAAAATACTGATAATAAATCACACCATTACGCAGCATTTATTACCACTATTCCAAACATACCAAACTTGAGCCCGCTACTCCTCTCAGATCAGGAATTACCACTGAAACACTTATCAGGGAATCCCCAATGCATTCCTATGAGAGGGCAGTCTCACAGCAGTGAGAAACCAAAATGGCTGTTTGTCACTACCAGGACATGTCACACAGTTAAGGCACATGTCCTATCTTTTACCTACATTGCACTCTGCCCATAGGGCTAGCTAGGGCCTACCTTAGAGGTGACTGATATGTAGTAAAAGGGGAGTCACAGACATGGCACCCACTTTATGTGCCACCTCACAGCGGCAGTAAACTGCGCGTGCAGGCCCTGCAATGGCAGATGCCTGAGACAGGTTTGAAAGGCTACTTTGGTGGGTGGCGCAATCAGCGCTGCAAGCCCACCAGTAGCATTTAATTTACTGCCTCTGGGTATCTGGGATACCACTTTACAAGGGACTGATAAGTAAATTAAATACACCAAACAGGTGTAGACGAATCGTACCACGTTTTACCACAGAGAGCACATGCACTGTACACTGGACATCAGTGATAAAGTGCCCAGAGTCCTAAAACCACCATCACCAGGTCAGAAAAAATATCAGGAGGAAGGCAAAAAGTTCAGGGATGACCCTGCAAAAAGGGCCAAGTCTAACAGGGAGAGAGAACCTCCATGAAAAAGAGTAAAATCCCAGATTCCCAACATATACACTAGAATAAATTAATTGTTTTTCCAGTAAAGAAATGTCATTAGAACACTATAAAAGAGTGCAGACAACACAATCAAACTGCAAGATGTGAGAGGTATTTTACTGTTCAGAGGACTGGAAGCTTGTACACATGAAGCATAAAGACAGCTATCACACATTAGCTCCAGAATCTCTCTTTATACCTCATCACTGGTTCAAATTAGCGGTCCTCATTGTTGCAGTTTTTCTCACATGAACTTCACATAGTTCACACAAATATTTTGATTACTACCTGTAGTTTTCAAAGTTTTCAACATTAGGATTTAATTCTACAAACTGTGATCAACACTCTCATTTTAAGTTGTTTTGAGACAAAAAGATCACCAACATATATTCAGTTTGAAAGTCGTGAGGAAACCCATTTTAAAGTCAGTTTATGAGAAAAAAGACCATTCATTTTCTGAGCTAACCAGCACTTGCGAGGAAATATTTCCAGTTTGCGTGGAAAGCTACATCAGGACACACATAGGAGATGTCAACTGTGCAAGAGACAGTTACTAACAACTCTGTTCATAGTAGACAAACTTTGCACGCTCCTGTCTGCAACTAATTTCGATCAGTTTTCTTCCTCTGTTGCTAATCAACAAATGCTTAGGTAGCCTAAGCAATTTGAAGAACCTATTTGACATCCAATTATGGTAAGGGAGAGGTGGGGTCGGACTGGGACAAAAAATAGGCCCGGGTACCAAAATAAAAGTGGCAAAGCATAATGCTGAAATGACACACTTTTGAAATGTGCTGATTTCCAAAAGGCAGTCATAGTTATCCGTACAGGCCATAGAAAAGCTAAAAAGCAAGTTTCTTTAACTAAAAGCAAACCTAATATTGGTGAAATGTGCACAATGTGAATTAGAAGCTTGACCTTAAAATGACATGCTTATAAATGTTTGTCATAACTGCAGAATGTTCCAGTTTAATAAATGTATTACTTTATAAGCAACATTTCATTCATAAATGTCAAGAACTTCCTAATTTCTTAAGTTTTCACATAAATGCTTGAATAAGATATTGGTGCATTATAGCCAATAATTCTTGTTCGCATTAAATAGAATGCAGTACCTAACAGTGATTTTGTCTCTTATAAGTATAGTTCATTGTTCTCGCAGGGAAACAAAATGTGATGTAGAAGGCCGACCTGTGCTCAAACGCCTATGGGAATTAAGGCTTATGTTTCCAGAACCAAACTACGCAAGAATGTTTGTAGATTACTTTGTGATAACTTTACAAGCAGCATGTATTTTCGTGGGAACGGAGAAGCAAAACCTGCTCAATGATGAGTGTTGCCACCTAATTGGTCCGCGGATGAAGGAGCCCGATACAATGCCTGCAACATGTATTCATGTCTTTTATATCAGTGCATGTTCCTGGGTAGAGGCCATATAATTTCCCTTTTCCCTTGCAGACTCTTGACGATTGTGGCTACTGCTGTTTCCCTATTGCCCTGTTATTCCCATTTGATTTTGACAGATTGCTACTACAACTGTATGCTGAGTTATTCTGGATTTACTGAGACTTGGCTGAGTTTCATGAACTACTCTTTATGGGAAGGTCTGCTGCTTTATTTTGGCTTTGAGCTTTCTGCTCCTCTGATCTCACTCTTTTCCTTTTGAGTCCGAACTCTTCATGGGTTGTACTAATCTAAACTCAGATCCCGATCTTTAGTACAGGGAGTTAGCCCTTTATAGAACGCGCTTGATTTTTGATTCTAACTATTCTTTTTGATGAGATTTCTGTACACTAATTGATTTATGGACTAATAAAAATAGAAATGACCAAATAGAACTTTACTAATTTCTTAATAAGAATAAAGGTTTTAGAAAACGTATCCAAACTCTCATCATTGACTGAATTTAAAACTAATAATGTAATTTAAGTTTATGATGTCTGATTTCCTCTTGGACTCATAATACGATATGCAAGTGTCCATCACTGGAGGAGAGAAAGCTCCAGTGTGGAAATGGGGTCCTACCCTGCAAGTGAAGGTAAAGTGATAATTAAATGGCATGGCACTATTATTTAAGATACATTTTGGGGCCCAGTCCACGCTATCACCAACGCTTGACTGGCCATGTTAAAAGAATATAAAGCAATGAAAGCATTGCTTTCCATGCTTTCAAGATGGTGGTAGCCTTGCATGACACAATATTTAGTTCTGTTATGTAAACGTTTTGGGTATTTTAGCAGCATCAATACATTGAGGGTTCAGAGAAGTGCAGATACATCAATAAAACTAGCCCTTTTTTTGGCTAAAAGTAATTTCAAAAGCACTGCCTCTGCCTTTTCAGCCTCCTAATTAAAAAGCAGAGGGAGCAAAATTAATGACACTTTTGGAATACAGTGATTAGAAATGCTCATCTAGTGACTGTGTTACTGGAGGAACCATCTCTCCTACACTTTTATGGCTAAGATGTCATCAGCGTCTTGTGTATGCTATATATATGCTATAAACATAATTACCTTTGAATGACAAATTGCACTGGGAGAGCACTTCTTGAAGAGACAGAGGGCTAAGGAGGGAAACGAGATAAACTCATGTGGTGTACTGATTAGCTTGCCATCTGTCACAGCAGGACAACTGTCTCAAATCCTAGCGCCCTAACTAGACCATTATGTGATCCTCTGCCAATTATTTCATCCCCATGGAGCTCCATTACCTTAGCTGTCAGCATTGGGTGCTTTAAGAATGGAGGGGCATATTTATCATGGTTTTGCGTCGCCCTTGCGCCACGCACGGGTCCACAAGGGCGACACAAAACCTAGAATTACATTTACCAAACCACGCAAGGCCACCTTGTGTGGCCCTGCGTGGCTTGGTAAATGTGGAGTAGCGCAAGGCAGCGCAAGTCACTGCCTTGCATTACTCTGCCCCAGGGAAGCGTTCCATGGGTGGAGCGTGGGTGTCCCCATGCATCTACCCATGAATTTTGGCACATTCCCAGATTTTCCATTAGTAGCAGACATGGGAATCCGTCAAAATGCTACTCCTCCCCAAGAGAGGCATAGCGAGGAGAAATACGCTTACCACTCCTTGTTGTTTACAATTTCTATGTGTGCTGCCATCTGCAGCACACATAAAAAAAGGAAAAAAGCCTCATAGGATTGGTTTTGTGCAGGAAGGTGTCCATTCCTGCATAAAAACAATCCTGCCTTCAACGCAGGCGCCCTTGCACGGGTCCCTGCATTGGCACTAAGCAGAAGTTTGCTCACCAGCGCATGCAGAGAGCAGGAATGCACAGTATAATGTTAAATATGGGGCATTCGTGCCCTATCCCTTTCAAGCAGCTATGCAAGGTGGCTTGCTGTATTGCGTTGTGGGAATATTTAATAAATATGCCCCGGAGTGTTCACAAATAACTGGATATTTAGGTTCTTGGATAAAAAAGAAGAATGCATTAATCTTTGGCAGGCACTGATATCGGGACAGCTGACAGCAGATTCCATTTGTAGAGTTTAGCGAGATTGCAAAACTATTTCTTATCACGTTCACGGAGCGAGCTTACAGTCGCTGTGACCCAGCATCATCTATTCACTTAAAATGCTGTTTGTAAGGAGCATTTGACGGAATCTGCTGCTCGCCGTACCAATTCTGGTAAAAGGGGAGAAAATGAGGGCAGAGATGGAAACAAAAGGTATTTGGGCTCAAATTTACTGATGCTTTGTGCTAAGTGGTGTAAACCCGGCGCAAAAAGATTGGGTGGGATTTACTATCAAAGGCATACCAAGATTGTGCCCCAAAGTAGTGCAAAGTTGTGATATGTGCTATTTTGCATTACTTTGCATCAAGAGGGCGTTCCAATGGTGGCACATGAGCGTTCGCATACAAACAACCATGGGTTTTGATGCATATCCCAATCTACTAACATTTGTTCCTCAAGGCAGGGATAACAAGGAGAAATGTTTTCATTTCTCCTTATTTTTTCAACTTTGCTTGTGTGCTGCATTGTACAGCACACATACAAAGTGGGAAAAGTCTTAAAGGATAGTTTTTGTACGGAAAGGGTCCCCTTCCAGTACAGGACTTATGCTTTAAAGAATGCACAGACCCTTACACTATGGCAGAAGAGTTTGTGCATTGGCGCATGGTAGCCAAAAGTGCTCCAGCACTGAAGGGAGAGACAAAACGTGCCCTATCTTCGAGGATGTGACACATTTTTTCCTTCTCCCTTTAAAGCAAGGATGCACATCAGCTCTGGTTGCTGCACTGCCTTGTGTCAAATATTAGTAAATCTGGGCCTGACTTTCAGTATTTGGTAGGGGGCTTGGGAGAAGGATTGGAGGTGGGGGCAGTTTTAGACTGTTGGTACATATAGAATTAGGGAAGGGTAGAACAAGTCCCTGCAGCATGAAATCACAGGAGGGAGCAAAATTCTCTGTGGACCATGAACATTTTTTAATGGAGATCTGTACGTCCTGATATCAGCATGGGTCAGACTCCAGGCAGTAACCAGTTCTGAGTTTAAAAAAGCAATAATAGTTACTGCAGCCAGACAAACTCCCCAGAAGGGGCAGTGCTATATACAGCAGAGGCAGTCATTTGTTTATGGATACACACCGCATAAAGGGTCAACATGGGGCCATTGTTAGTCAGCAAAACAGTTCTGGATCTGAAAGGGCATCAACAGTCCCAGCAGTGGACACTCCACACATGGAGAAGTGGTTTACTTAGCAGAATTGGACTTTTATTTGAGAACCGCTGCTTCCGGTCTTAACTTGGTGCAAGGCAATATCTGGCTGCAGGGCCAAATCTACCCTCGGCAGCAGCAAGGCTTCTCGCCGGCTGCAGCAGGAAGGATGTTTTCCTCCAGGGGCTGCCAGCAACTCCCCCACAGTACACACTTTCAGGAGGGGTACATGCGGCTTGCACAATATTTTACGAGCAGCAGGCACAAAGGAGCGTTACAGCGGCAGTGCTTAATTTGTAAAAAAGTGCCGGGGCCCTCGTCAAGATGCCAGTGCAGTTTGCACTACCCATTTCCCCTATACGTGCCGCCAGTGACAGAATCAACACAACTACTAATCAATACACCTTCAAGTATGATATTTCAGACTATTCCAGACCCCAAAGCTACAATAATGGCTTGGGCAGCAGCTATTAGTCATTTTTAATGTTCATTGAAATAATAAGCAACTGTTGTTGTGCTAATCTCTAATTTAGATAAACAGTGCAGACTGTCATAAGTGCCGGTATTGATAAATAAGTTCCGGTGCCAAGCACCGGAAACCACCGGCTTAAATTAAGTACTGGACAGCGGCTCTGCAAGCACTGTATGGCTTTCCGCCTGCGAGAGCTGGTTGTCACGTGTCCTTCTCCTCGTTTCCTTTAGGAAAACAGGCTTCATTAAAAATATTACTTTATTTAAATGCGATCATAGACATGGTGGTCTGCTGATGGCATCCAATTGGAGTAAGCCACAACTTTTAGCATACCTCATTAATATTCATGAGGAAGGTCAGATTGTGACTCAGTTCAAATGGTGATTTTGCAAAACGACCTAATAGTACATAGGTCGGTTCGCAAAATCTCATTGGATTGACAAAAAAACTGATGTGCAATTTACAACCACATTTTGCGAATCCAATGTTAGTACATCTGCCTCAAACGTTTTTACCCTTCAAATAAAGAGGTTTTTTTTATTGGAATGGACCTTGCTAAGTATCACAGAGGAGTTGTCTGTAAGTTTTCTTTGTGAAGGTGACATTTACAAGTCTCACTGGGCCATCTTAATGCTGTAGCTCAACATCTGGGCATAGCACACTACTCAGAATAGTGTGACTTCTGACTGCCCAAATTATAAAGCAGTGTGGCATATATTGCGCAAATAAGCTACTTGGACACTTACAGGGGCATATTATCAAGGGCTTTATCGCCGCTTTAGTGGCACTTTTTGCCGCAAAAGCGGCGATAATTTTATCGCCCTATCAGCAAGCTGTCGCTAACAGGCGTTAGCGACAGCTTTCAGGCGTTAGCGGCCGCGTTTTCCATCGCCTTGCATGTCAGCGATAATTATCGCTAATGACATGCAAGGAAGGCGTTCCCTACTAAAAGCGACTGAAAACAGTCGCTAACACCACTACCCCCTATTAGCAAGGCAGGCGAAGCGATAAAATAATTCGCGCTAAGCGCGTTTATCGCTAGATTTTATCACCTGCTAGTGAGGATGACTTACCTGTTTGAAGTATAGGAGGTGGATTCTAATGCTGAATCCACCTTAGCGTTAATGCGAGAATATCGCTGGTTTCCCAGCGATATTCTGCGCATCTATCGCTATCGCTGGAAATATTATCGCTATGGAGATAAACCTTACTAATAGGGTGTTATCTCAGCGATAATTTCCAGCGATAGGCGGCGTTAAAAAAATTCGCGCTAAGCGTGGTTAGCGATAAATATCGCTATTCCTTGATAATATGCCCCCCAATTTCTTAAATTTACTCTTCTGGTTAAAAAATTGTATCATTTTAGGGGGTGAAGGATGGTATTGGAAGCCTAATGGTCGGATTTTTTTCTTTCAAAATAACTATAGCTATAAAAAATAGAGCTATAGTACACTTCTCTGTCACAATCATTTGAGCTTAGAATCACTCCTCTGCTCTTCAAAGAAAATGAAAATCATATCTTGTTTTAATTTTTATGGTTATATTTACTGATTAGTTTTGCCTTTTAGAAAAAAGAGAAAACCACGCTGTCAAAATCAATTAGAAGCTATTATTCATTATGCCACATAAGAAAAAAATATATATGTTGTACACAGATACCAGATTTTTATGATGAAACAGTGAAATGTCTTTCTGTACTGTGATCGGTAGGTTACCCCAAGTCCACCCACACTTCAAATCAAAAAACGAAGACCAGTATTATAGAACATTCACACAATGTGGTGTGAAAATCAGCAGTGCTGCATTGTTCGAATGGGAATAAATTGTGAGGCGTCAGATTCAACAAGGCTGGTGCACTGATGATCACTGGACAAGCTTGTGCTAAAAAAGTTAGAACAGCATCATCGCTTAGTTTATAAAACATTAAGGGGCATATTCTCAAGGACTTATCGCCGAGTTAGCGGCACTTTATTGCAGCTAAAGTGGCGATAGATTTATCGCCCCATTCACAAGCTGGTGCTAACAGCCGATATCGCCAGCTTTCCTGCGATAGCAGCCGCAAAAAACATCGCCACGGATGACACCGGCATCTAACGCTAATGAGATGCAGAGTAGGCGTTCCTGTGCAAAAAGCCGCGAAAACACCTCTTCGCAATATTCTCTACGACCAGCCAGATCGGCGATGCGATCCGAAAACAGGCGATAAGGCGCATTAGCAGAAGGGATTTAACACCTGCTCCTACTTGGTGTTAAGTCGGACGACAACCTGCACCACAAAAGGGATAACAGACCAGAGCCACACCTGAAGAACAACAGATGCCATGGAGCTACTGATCATGCAGCTCGGAGCCCCAAGAGGGCCACAACACCCACCGCCACCACACCCAGGCCCGCCACCCCCCCCGGACCCCCCCTTGCGCCCCCCCCGGACTACCACAGAGGCAGCGCAGACAAAGACAGCGGACCTTCAGAAAACGCACCAGCCTCACAGACTTAACACCAGAGGATGTCATTGCCCACTACAGGCTCAAAAGGACAACCATCCTCCGCATCCTGACCA
This sequence comes from Calotriton arnoldi, assembly GCA_963921515.1. Taxonomy (NCBI): domain Eukaryota; kingdom Metazoa; phylum Chordata; class Amphibia; order Caudata; family Salamandridae; genus Calotriton; species Calotriton arnoldi. The sequence continues at coordinate 638,102 of CAWUFW010008612.1, forward strand.
TCATTGCCCACAGGCTGACGGTACCAACACAGCAGACAAACAACATCCCTCCGCAGACAAAGCTGCTGGCTGTGCTGCACCTGTTGGCCTCTGGTACCTTCCAACCAACAACTGCCAGAGTCGTCGGTGTCTCACAGCCAGCCCTATCCAAGTTCCTCACACCTGTCTTGGATGCCATCATCAGCTTGGTACCCCAGCACCTTCACTTCCCACACACTGCGCAGGAACAGCTGGAGACCAAGCAAGGCTTCTACGCCATAGCTGGCTTCCCGCAAGTGTTGGGGGCAATCGACTGCACACATGTACTCCTCGTGCCCCCTGCCACCACTGCACACAATTACTGCAACAGGAAGCACACGCATTCCATCAATGTGCAGGCAATAGTGGACCACCTGGGACTCTTCACCAACGTCGTCGCCAACTACCCAGGCAGTGTGCATGATTCCTTCATCTTCCGACAGTTGGCATCGAGTTTCTTCTTGGTTTTGCCCTTCACATCATTCCAGCGCCTCTTGACCTCTTCCATTGTCCTCCTCAACTCTGCAACTGCATTCACATGGTCCAAGATAGTCTGCCATGTTTGCGTCTTTGTTGCCAATGACACGTTGGAGGTGACGAACAGTTGCTGGTAGTGTTCTATCACCTCCGTAACGATGATCCTGTTTTCCTGCGGACTGAACCGCGTCGTCCTCTTCTCCTTGGCTTTCCCCGACCCCGAGGTTCCTTGCTGGTCGTCTGTGGGGCTTGTGGGGTTCGCGTTGTCCTCTGCACTCGGTCCGGGTGCATCCATGGTGCTACGCAGTTTCACTTTTTTTTGTCTTTTTTCTTTCTTGCTTTTATGGTGCATTTTCCCGCATGCCGCGTAGGAATTGCAGGCCTGTTGCTGGTTATCGCTGATTTTTGTATCGCGATTTGGGGCATCGCAACTTTTTTCGCGTTTGTGTTGTGCATTTTTTCTGCGTCGCGTTGATTTTAACGCGGTCATTTGGCGCGTTATCGTGCGACTATCGCATGGTGCCGCCGGGTTGAGAATACAACGTTAACACGGCGTTATTTTCCCGCGATGGACTGCGATGTGCAAAGTTGTGTTAAGCTAATTTTGCGATAATTATCACACGTTCTTGAGAATATCCCCCTAAGTGTCAGGGCCCAAGGTAGTTCACGCGAGTCCACTGCAGATGGTAGCACTTACTTGTCACCTTAAACTGTGAGTTTGAGTCCTAATTTTGATTAGTTTAGTTTTAAGGTATAACAAATAGCTAAATGTTCTACTGACAAACTCTGCTAATACATAAACATAGCACCACCATGTGGTGGATTCTAATAAATACATTCTGGTAAATAAGTGCTGCTGCTGAGCACAGGCAAACACTGGCACAAATTAAGCATTGTATAGCGCAATGCTAAGCATTGTACCAAAGCACAAAGGCAGCCCAGCAGTGACTTGTATGAGATTTGAAGCTGATGTACCTCGCCCAGTATTGATTTCAAAACAAGGACAACCACCTAAGGATAAGGAATGTAAAATGTGAAATGTTGCAGCACTTAGATATCTTACACATCAGAGTAGCTCGTGATATTCCAGTTGCCCTTTTTGTGCCTGAGTTCCTTTGGCATTAGGATTTCATGCAAAGCCAAGTTATTCTATTTTAGTAGATGTGACTTTGCAATAAAATCGATGAATGTTTCTGCTCTTCCTGGCCTGTTAAGTCACGTTTTCATTGACTGTAGGGCTTTAGTGGTCAGCGGCACAAAGCGATTTTGGTGCTCAAGTCAACTTCCAGCACAGTTCTTGTATATAAAAGTTAATCTACACTACCATGTGCCCTGTGAACACTTCCCTTGGAGCATGCATCAGCCCACTTGCTTACACCTCTTTCCCACAGTGTCCACATACAAAGGCATGAAGGGAAACAAGAAAAATAAATGAACACTATGGGGCACCATAGATGGATGCATGCAATATCAGAACTGATTCACACACTATGGCTCTCAGAGAAAAATGTTGCACATTACAGATGTGTTAGAACTCTTAATTACCTCTTAATGTTTTGAGCAAGAATCTGTAAACGATATGCAAGAATGAAAAAATATTTATATGTCATATACAAAGGAAAAGGAATTTGCATAAAGTACTTTGCTTTACTCAGTAGCATTATTCATGAGCGAGTGAACAGTCATTAGTAGGATTTTCTCACTTTATGGGAATACTTTGCATTTTGTCTAGGGAAATGGCACCCCACCCACATTTATAAAATATACTGAAAAAAATGAACGACGTGTCAGCGGGAATGCATTAGCTTTTTACAGGCATTTTAAACGAGCAAATTTTGCTCATTTTGACTGACCCACGAGTGGTGAACTGATAAAAGTGTAGTCATAAAAACAATAAAATTAAAAGAAAAAAAAGAAAGGCATGAATACCGGACATATAAGGGCATATTTACTCAAATTTAACACACCGCAGAGCAGTAAGCAAAGTTGCCGTACTGCCTGAATGGGAGGGGGCTGAACAGCGCCTTATCAGCTAAGATATGATGCTCTTCAGCTCTCTGGCACACTTGAGGCACCCTTGCACCATGGCGCAAGAACGCCTGCGTTATGGGCAGGATTGTTTTTGTGCAGGAAGGGATACCTTCATGAACAAACACAATCCTAAGAGGCAATTTCCTCATTCTATACGTGACGCAGAAGTCTTCAGGTTTAGAAAGAGAAATAACGAGAAGAAATAAACATATTTCTACATGTTACGCCATGGTCAGGGTGGCGTACTATTTTGGCGCAAACCCAGGGTTACTGATTTCAGTAAATCTGGGATTGCATCAAATTTCATGGGTTCATGCGCAGAAATGCCAAGTTCCAACATGGAATACCTACCATTATGAAATGGAACACAATGAGCTGCATTGCGCTACATTTCATTACAAAGTGACACAAGGAGGTGCACATCGCCCCTTTAGTGGCTTTGTAAATCTTACTGAAGCCTTTGCATTGCCATGCATTGCCTTATGTGATGCAAGGACAACACAAAGGTTTAGTAAATCTGGGCGTAGTTTAATTTCGTGATCCGAGAAGGGAAACTGAATCATGGTGGGTAGCTTATTGTTAGGCCTACCACATCTCTTTCAGTCACAAGGACATTAGTAAAGGGTTTCATAGCTGCATTGTGGGAACAGGTAAATGCCAAATTATAGCATTTTTACTTTGCTGTATTATGTGGGAGATTGTTACTACAAACTCTGAGATCCCCTCACAAGGGTTGATGGGAAGAGATGCGGTCTAGCATACAAAATTGTAATTGGTGAAGAATTAATACAGAATTCAGACTACAGCCCTAGAGCTAAAAATTGTATTTTGTGTCCATTTTAGTGCTACAGTTGAATAAGAGTGCTTTATTTTAATATCAACTATGCTCTGCCTAATAATGTCCTGTGCATAGCACAAAACCTGAAGGGTCCAGTTCTTGACATTTCATCCAAAAGTCAAAAAATAACACTCATTGGGTTACTCCTATGCTCTGAAGGACGTTTTGAGGGGAATGCTGGCAAAATTGCTGGAGTACCCTGGATATATGTTCCAGTAGCGGCTGGTGTTGAAGCAGAGAGGCAGGCAGGGGGTGGGGGAAGAAGGGGAGGTGGGGAGGAGGAAGGGAAAACGGACAACAAATAAACATTAAAAAAAATACAAAGAACTTAAATTCCGCCTGCTGCCTGATGCTCTTTTCCGTGTCCTCGCTGCAGCACAGGTTCTGGATGCGGTCTCCTTCCTCCCGGTGCTCTCCTCGGTGCTGACTCGGACAGGAAGGGAAGGACTTCCGCCCTAGTACAATGCGAAACCAACCAATCCTGGAGCTGCACCGGAACTCCGGGATTGGTTGGAGCAGGCAAATCCAGCGCTCATTTTGAGGCTCGTGGCCTGAGGCTGCAATCCCTCGGCTGTTTCTCATCCTTGGGATTGCAGGCTCTGAAGTGCGCAGATCAAATTGGTCGGCTGTAGGCAGCCGCCAACCTGACCTGCGCATTGGCAGGGGGCTGCATTAATAGTGCAATTGCACTAATAGGCCTTGCCCCCTGCCATTGCGTTGTACCAGCGCGAGCCTGGGACACATTAATAAAATGGAATTTATTACCAATTTATTCATGTGTGTGCCTGCTGCACTCGCAGCAGGCAGGGCGACGCTCCTCCATCATAACGGAGAAGCCGCCACTGATATGTTCGTCGCATATGCAAAGGATTTCTCAAATGGGTAACCGTTCACAGTTATGGAAACGTAAAGAGTGTTCATTTCCGCATGCACAAATCTTACACAAAAGCACATTTGAACTTGAAAACCTGTTTTCTTTTTTTCACTGGGTGTATAATTTTCTACTCCTATCAAATTTGTTGTGTTAGGATCCCATTCCCATTCCAAAACGCATTAATTCCTGCTCTCAGCAGTACTTTAGTGATTACTTTCAGCTTGTGAAATAATCTGTAAAATGTGGGGAGCACTTGGAAATGTCCCAGAAACGCTTACAAACCACCCTAAAATTAGATTTGAGATGTATTCAAACATAAATTCCTCCATTGAGATGGAATTTCTGTGCAAGCAAATTCCATTTGCGAATGTAAACTCTCAATCTTTTTTATTTCAAAATCATTTTTATTGAAATTTTTATAGAAGACAAGAATTATAAACATAGTACAGACAGAAAGGAACAGTTGCTTGGTGGGGTATGGGAAATGAAGGAGAATACATCAGTGTATACTTTGGCGTAGACACATCATGGGATCGAAGTGATATAATATAGCAAAATAAAGCAATGGTATTAAGACAAAGGGGCATATTATCTAGTCAGATATTGCCCCGTTAGCGGCACTTTCGTGGCGCTAACGCGTTTTTTTTTTATCGCCCTATTACCAAGATGTCGCTAACAAGCGTTAGCGATAGCTTTCCGGCGATAGCTATTGTTTTTACTATTGCCGTGCATGGCAGCGATAGTTTCCGCTAATGATATGCAAAGTAGGCGTTCCCTCTCAAAATTTCATGGAAAAAGTCGCTAACACACCATCGCACTATTACCAATGATGTCCCGGACCCGCGAAGCGATAAAAAAAGTCCCGCTAAGGCCCCTTAGCTGCAGAAAAATAAGACCTGAAAAAAACAGGTCTAAAAATTGAAAAATGGTGATAAATGGAGGTATATAAGGGAGACCAGCCCAGACCCACACCTGAAGACCCACAGACACCATGGAGGTGTTAATCATTTAGCTGGGAGTCCCACGAAGGCAACAACCACCACCGCCACTGCCACCTCCCCCAGGACCACCACCGAGGCTGCGCCAAAGACGACAGCGGGCCCTGCGCAGACGTCTCAGCCTCACAGACCTGACGCAAGAGGATGTCATTGCCCACTACAGGCTCAAAAGGACATCCATCCAACACATCCTGAACCTGATAGCCCACAGGCTGATGCCACAAACACAGCGGAGAACCAATATCCCTCCGCAGACAAAGCTGCTGGCCGTGCTGCATATGTTGGCATCTGGGACCTTTCAACCAACAACGGCCAGAGTTGGAGGAGTCTCACAGGCAGCCTTCTCAATCTTCCTCCCAACTGTCTTGGATGGCATACTCAGCCTGATACCCCAGCACCTTCACTTCCCCAACACTGTGCAGGAACAGATTGAGACCAAGCAAGGATTCTACGCCATAGCCGGATTCCCACAGGTGTTGAGCGCAATTGACTGCACACATGTCCTATTTGTGCCCCCCTGTGGACAGTACACACATATACCGCAACAGAAAGCACACCCATTCCATGAATGTGCAGGCAAAGTGGACCACCGGGGACTGTTCACCAATGTCATAGCCAAGTTACCAGGGAGTGTGCATGATTACTATATCTTCCCACAGTCTATCATAAACCAGCGCTTCCAGGATGGCACATATGGAAATGCAGTGCTAGTCGGTAAGTACTAACGTGAACCAACACATCCCTCAACTTCACAGAGATGCAAATCAGAAGTGTGAGAATGTACATGTCACAATCACACATACAACATGTCAATCAACATGCCCACATACCAGTCACAACACCAAGAACTGTGAGAACTGTGACTAGATATGTAGACAAACCATCCTCAAATGCTTAGCCCCTGTGCCACCCATAAGCAAATGTGGTGAGAGGTGGGAACCATGTATGTACGATCCATAATGAAAGAAGGAACACAAGGCCCAGTGTGTAGGTGTTGTGCTGGACAGTCGGGAGTAAGCTGACCGCAGACGTGCCCATGTTGGCATATAGTGTTTTTCTGTAGCCCAGCCCGATGGCAATGACTGTGTGGGTCACTGTTACACACAACAATGGGGGGATCTATGTGAAGGTTGCATGGAGGATGCAGAGGCTGGTGAAGCAGCTGCAGGCCACTGCGTACACCTGTAGGTACATGGAGATGGAGGAGTCAAATATGGGGCCTAGGTACCTAGATTTGGGGTTGGGGCATCCGAAAGCGTTGGACCGCCAGGTGATGCCACATGCTGATTGTTATGTTACGAGGATGAGGACTCATGTTTCCCCTGCGTATAGCACGCCCCAGCTATTGTTCATCCATGTTGCAAATCACAGCAATCCTACCTGGAAGAGCAGTTTGGTGTGTGGGCGTATTGTTGATGTTGAATATGAGCATTCTGTACGTGTTGGTGGTGCTGTTTACTGGTATCCCAAAGCTTGCACCAGCTCCACTCCATGTGTCAGCAGCTGCACCTGCCAACTCTGAGGTTGGTGCTGACCGAGGTGGCATTCATTGCCTGCCGTATGTTGCAGTTGCATAGTGGGACAAGGGTGCATGCGCAGTTGGAGATACATGTTTGGAAAATGTGGACTTGCGCCATTGTTGATGACTGCAGTGTTGTGGTTGTTGCTGTCGATGGTGGTGTGTAGCATCTCATCGGTGACTGATCTACACCAACTTTGTGGGGGCCTGCATGTGGTCAACGGTGGCTTGGGGTACATCAACAAGGTGGTGCATGCGTAAGTGGTCAACACATGTGCGTATAGTGGGGCCCAAGAACTGGACGAAGTCTACACATGCAAAGAAGCCGTCAAAGGTGTGCCCTGCCTTGTGGATCAGTGTGGTGAAGATCTGGGACAGTCTGATGTCAGCTAACATTTCCCAGAGTCAAATGGACCATCCCCCTCTTCTCCCTTCCCCCAATGTTGGAAATCTCTTATTATGTAGTGTTAGGTTAGTTATTTATTTGTTAGGTAGTGTAGTTTTTGTGTAGATTTTAGTTAGTGTTAGCTTGTTAGGTAGATATAAGATTTTAATTAGTCATCCGTATTTGGGGATAAGTTTCCTTTTCCTTTGGGTGGGGGGTTGATGTGTTTTTTCTTCATAAAAATAAAAAAATAAAATTCTTACAAAAAAAAATATCTTTGTGTAGGTTACATGTTTAGTTAGTTTATGTATAGCTTAGATGTCTTTGTCCTGTCTCGTGGTGTGCCTTAAGGGTGGGAGGGGGGTTGATGTTTATGATGTGTTGTTGCATGTTTAGGATTAGTTAGGGTAGATAGTTTAGGTAAGTAAGATTGTTTTATAGTTAGTTTAGATTTTAGTAGTAGTTATAGTGATAAGTGTTAGTTTAGGTCACTTGCATATTTATACTGTTCTAATAAAAATTTGATACTTTGGATTTCTGCTTGCACTTATGTCAGGGATGAGGTTGTGGAGTGTGGCTCATTCCATTGTATGCAACTTTTGCCATCACTGGACTATCCATTGGAATCGCTAAGTCTGCTCATGATATGTAAGTTTACAGGATGTATTGTGTCAGGATACCTTAGATGTGAGCACACTGAACTTGCATTGATGACAGGGTGTCAATTTGGATTGACGCCCTAGTCTAGGGACAGTCGTCTGTGACGTTCTACATCTTCTGTGTGACTCTTCTACATCTTCTGTGTGACTCACGGATTTGGACAGCACATTGTTGCCCATTTTGCACATAACCTAGTTAGATGGCATGGCAAGTGAATACAGTTAGCTACTGTTATCCATCATGGAGATGGATGTATGCGCCAGGTTCCACGGATTCTGTCACACACCTGCATGTCAGATGCTCCTGCCGCACAGTCCATCTACATTGCACAGACCTAGCCACACTTTCTGCGTAGTGCCAGTGTGTCCGCTTCCTTTGCAAGATGTGTTCCGGTTCATGTACGCTCACTCTCCAGACCATGCATGATTTGTTAGAAATCTGTGTGCATTGTGTACAGGACATGGAACAGCAGTGTTCCTGATTTACAAAAGTAATCTGAGAGTAAGTGATGACTTCACATTTTACGTTACTCACAAATGTATTTTGGGAGTAGTGCATTTTGCTTTACAGAGTTGACATCTCCTAAATGCCTACCGTGACTCACTGGACTAGTCAAGTTTTGATTTTGTCACAGCTAATGTTTGGGAGGTGGCACACTGTTCTGCTGCACACAAGGGGGAAATGTTGCATTGCTCCCTGTAGTGACAGTGTCATGGAGACTTGTACCAGCTGTTACTTCTGCCATTGGCTCATGTTGATGACGCCCTTGAAATGTTGTTGGTGCATCTGACCTAATGCTGAGTGCAGTGCCACACACATCCCTACACACATTGCCCGATACGCTCGCAGTGGTCACAGCATGAGAGGGGGCATATTTTAGGTTACATCGTTTGTCGACAGGGAGGGGCTGAGTGACGGCTTGCACTTTGGGGTGAGCCCCTATTTGCCAATCAACTTCACTGAGGCGGACATTGTGGTTCCGTATGTGTATGGTGGACATGTGCCCTTCCGTGTCTTCATCAATGTGAATATGCTGTCTAGTATTTTGGGATGTGACATGCAATGTGCACCATTACAACAGGCTTTGTCCACCACGTAGTGTGTGAGTAGATATGCCAAGATATATTTGTTGACAAGTGTTAAGGAGGACACAACTCGTGGCCTGCAACAGACTAGGAGATTTTAGCACACATGCCTGTTCATGAAAGGACGTGGGGCTAGGTTGCTGGATGGTTGTTTTGGAGCAATGGGGGCACCGCTAGTTCACGCATACATCGCCATCTCACTGCCTATCTGTATCAGGTAAAACAGGTACATTGCTTGTATTTCCCTTGGTGTACCTTCTGGGTGACTCAGTGTCCTAACACTTTTTACATACTTCTATACTTGATTGGTTAAGAACCACACACATCTGTGTGAGTTAAATAATTTTATTGACATTCAGAGGATGAAGACTGGACCAGTGCTTGGCCATACATGCCCACATTGCATGGATGCCCGTTGGAGAGGCCAGACAGAGTCATTTGGTGGTAACAGGTCCAAGGGAAGAGGCATAGTTCAGTCCGCAGGCTGATTGCAGTGGCATTGGCAAAAAAAGTGATATGGCAGTCCATGTGGAGGTCCAAGGTGATTGTCGGGGGACAGTGGAAGACAGTGCAAGAAGATTTTCCGTGGCATGTTACTAAGCCCAGCACCATGGAGGAAACTGGGCTTTTGGTGCAGATGGATGCTACCGCTTCCTCCTTAGCACAAATGCACTTTCACCCTCCTCTTCGTCCTCTGATGTGTCATGTGCCTCACATGTGGGTGGTGGTATCGTGGGTGCAGCACTGTGAGGCACTGACACATCAGGTGGCGGAGCTGAGGATGTGGAGGCAGCAGCAGCATTCATCTGTGCCAGACCTTGTGGCAGCAATGAAGTGATGAGCAGGTGCAGGGCATGATAGATCCCAGCAACCTCGCGCTGGTGTGTGGCCCTGGCAGCCATGTCTTGTGCCTGCATCCGCTCCATGCTCTCCATTATCCGACAGATGTTGGCCAAATCCTGGCTGACATTGCTGGAGCCACTCTGAGCAGACAGTTGTTGTTGTCTCAGAATCATGACTCCAGCAATGTCAGCCATGGACCGTTGGAGGGCATCGAGCGGGCTGTGGGTGTCCGTGATCTTCTGCATGTGGCCCCGGATGGGACTCAGACACCCACGTATGGCCTCAAGTTTGTCCGCCAGGCGCTCAAACCCCACCCGCACCTGTTCCGCCATCTCCCGCTGGACCTCTAGCACACGGCGTTGGAAGGCCAGGTGTGGGTCCTCGAGGTCCGGGGAGGCAGCTGTGGTGGGAGGTGCTTGCTGCTGGTTGGTTTGTGCAGGGGGTGGGGTTGCCGCTATGCTGCTGGGTTGCCCTGCTCCTGGAGGTGGGGTGCTGAAGGAGTCTAGCAGATGTTGCAGTGCTTCCTGATCGATGGTGGGGTATTCCTCCTCGTCATCAGTGAAGGTTGGGCCAGTCTGCTGTCCAGGAGGTGATGTCTCTCCCTCTGCAATGTGATAGGGAAGATACAGTTTAAGTGTTTGTCATGTACAATCATGCATTGGATGTGTTTACAAGCAGACAGCAGGACAGTGTCCATTCATACTGTTTTTGAGGAGATGCCTATTTGTTGCAGGATAGTGATGATTTTGAGGAAATTGCGGATGTGATGTTGTAGTTGTACATTGTCATCTCACAGTTTCCAGCTATGACAAATGTTATTGTACAATATCTACACACAAAGCGTCACAAGTTGTGTCCTCTGTTCATTTGTGTGAGTAATGCTATTTGGCCCACATAGTAGTCAATGTTGATGGGCTCAGATTTGTCTGTGTGTGCACTGCATTGTGTGCTGGTGGCACCTGCAGCTTTGGTTTAGCTGCCCATTATACCTTTCAGGTAGTGAGCCTTTGGGTTCTGTGCATTTACAATGCTGTGCTGAGGCAAACTGGGTGGAATATGGGTCTTGGTCAGAGTTGTGAGAGTTGTGCATTGTTTGACTTCAAATGTCTTGTTTACGTCAGGGGTTGTATGTACACAAGGATGTGTCAGAGTGTGACTTGCTTGTTTAAGGATGTTGTCCACACTCAGCCACCTCATTGAGGTGGCCTGAACCATGTTAATAGGTTGGGCCTGCAGGCATGCTATTCATCATGCACTGTCACTTGCCTTGCCAATGTGGCTCATGGACACGCAGCATTGCAGGGTACTGCACATGTGCATGTGTTTTGTGCAAGTATGGTTATGTGTGAGTAGGGCACCCTTTAGGCACATTAGCAATGTGAGCTTACTTGCTGTTTCAACATGTGCTGCACTATGTAGTACACATGGACATCCATTTTGCCTTGTCTATTATGATTTGTCTGGTGTGCATGTCGTCCTTCATGTTTTTTGTTGCATGCATTGCTGAGTGCCCTCCGTTTGGCTGACCCGTTGTGAGTATGGTTCGGCGTGAGTTTTGATTGTTGTTGCGGTCTGAACAGAAAGGGGCATGTTACCAAGGAAGTGGCAGGGAGAGGCGTTGGCCATCTTGTCATCACGGCTCTCACCTCCACTTTGGTTACGCCAGGCTCATACATGTTATCAAGGATATGGTGCAGCCTGGCATTTCCCCCTGCATTGGAAGTAAATTACACTGCTTAGCGCCAGCGCAGGCTCCCTTGCACCATAGTGCAAGGGTGTCTGCGAGCAGGGAGGTTTGTTCATGTGTAAGAAGTATTTGCTTACTGCACATGGACAAAGCTAAGACGGCATTTTCTAGCTTTCATGTGTGCTGCTTCGTGCAGCACACATGGAAGTCATGAAATGACATTTAGAAGTACAGTTTGCTCATGTACAGGAAGGGACACCTTCCTGTACATGAACATACCATGGAATTTGGCTTTTCCCATGTGGGCTGCACAAGGCAGCATACATGATACAAGCATAAACAAGGGGATTTAATGCATTTATCCTAGTTTTGCAACTTTAGGCCCAGGATTTCTCTGGTGTTCAGATCAGCACTGCCACCTCTTCTCGCCTAACTTGATAATGGATGGCAGCGTCGACTTCAATGGGTGTTGTTGTGGGACGCCCACCACAACACCCACTGCACGCCCCCTTTCACACAAAGTTTAGCGTGAAAGGGGCTCTATTCTCAAGGCAGCGTAAAGCAACTTAACGTGGCTTTAAGCCACATTGAGTGACTTGACGCTGCCTTGATAATGGTGCGTTGACCCTATCGCCACCCCAACATCAAAAATGAGTGACGTTATGGTGGCGATAGGGGCTTGGTAATATGCCCCATAGTGTCAACACCCATTACCCTCAAGGTTAACCCCACGTGTGGTGTGTAAGTGGTCAGTTTTCTGAAGTATGTGCATTTCAGAATGCCTATTTATGGTGCTGAGGCCTGGTCAATGCCACCCTCACAAGAGATGCAAATGTGCGGGTGATGTGTGTTTGTGTATGTGCCACGCAGCTGCTGCCATGGATGATACCTGCTGTCCTGTTTCTGTTATTCAATGCCTGGCTTGGCATGTGGGTGATGACTACCTGACTGCATATTTGTTCACTGACACAGTTGACTTACCAAACCGTTAATTTGAATTGCACATGATGGTGTGATGGGCAACTCACATCAGGACTGATGTGGAATGCTGTATTCTGTGTGGCAGATGTGTACACTTGGGGGGGTAGGAGTGCAATTTTACATAGGGGTTGAGGGTGGCATTTGGCCGGTTGACATGATTTGTTTCAATTTAGCTATCCTTTCTTGTTGTCATACTTTGGCAGTGAGACAGCTTTCCAGGCACATTGTGGTTCAGCGAGTATGTCACACAGACAAGGCATGCAGTACATATTGGTGTGGTACATTCCTGTTCAGCATTGTTCACGTACTGTGTGGTTGTTGGCATGTCCCCCTGCTCATTGTATTCCATCGCCCTTTGAGTGAGAGGTGCTGTTTGTGTGCATTTTTGGAGGTGCAACCTTTATCCAGCAGCCTACATGGTCAATTTGTTGTGACATTGCATGTGTGTGTGGTATGCAGACTCACTAGATGTTTCCACACTTGGTGTACACCAGACTGCATCTCATGAACAGGCAAGGGGGCACATTGCATGGTGATGCAGGTGATGTCAGATTTTCCCCCTTGCCACATCACCACGCACATAAAAATTGCCTGCACATGGACACGTCTCACTCTGAGGCCAAAATGTGGATGCACTGTGCATGTGACTGATCATGTGCACGATAAGGCATGCCACCACCAATGTCACCACACTGCAGCATTGTGCACATGTGTCTGAGTAGTGTGCAAGGTTGTGTATGCACAGCAAAGTCCACCTATGTGCACATGCACATTCCTGCACACCACTCATACACATGTGCAGAATGCTGCAGGTGTGCTGACATTGGTGGTGGCATGACTTATCGTGCACATGACCAGTCACATTCACAGTGCACACGCATTTTGGCGTTAGAGTGAGATGTGTCCTTGTGCAGGCAATTTGTATGTGTGTGGTGATGTGGCAAGGGGGGCATTTTGCCACCCTGCCGCATGTCAAGTTGTTGTGCCACTTTGTCATTTGAGGGGGCACTTATGGAGTGGTCTGACGTTGACCTAGAACTATGAAGGATGTGTGTTGTGCAATGTGTTGTTTGAGAAGGGTGATATGTCCCTATGCCACCATGGACAGGGGTATCCGGGACATGATCCACAGGACATGTGGGTATGCACTTCAATTAATTTAATTGTACATGAGTGCCACTGTGCCCATCCACCCCCTTCCTCCCGTCCCTGGTTGATGCTCACCCTGGTGTTGTTGTGGCTGTCCACATTCAGCACTATCCTGGCCCGCAACTCCAACCACCGTCTCCTCACTGTTGACTTGGGACACCTGCTCCTCCAACTCATCCAGCTCCTCCTGTGGCGCTGGACTCCCACCTCCAGTCTGCCTGGCTGCTCTCACGTTGGCTGCTAGTTTCTCCTTGGTTTTGGGCTTGGTATCATGCCAGCGCTTCTTGCAGTCGTCCACTGTCCTCCTCCTCTCTCCAACGGCATTCACCTTGGACACAATGTCCTCCCATATTTCTTTTTTTCTTGCCAATGTCACTGTGGAGGTGACAAACAGTTCTTGTTGGTGTTCAGTCACCTCCGCAATCAGGACCTGATTTTCCTGCAGGCTGAACTTAGGATTCCTCTTCCTCTTGGCCTTCACATGGGTCTCTGGCTGGTCCTCCTGGGTATTTGTGGGCATGTTTGTGGCCTTTGCACTGGTCTCAGCTTCTTCCATTGCTCCTCTGGTACTTTCCTTTTATTTTTTTTATTTTTTTCTGCTTGGCCGGACTTTTATAGTGCATTTTCCCGCTGAACGCGTTAAATGCAGGCCTGGTGCTAATTAGTGATAGGATTCTGTCGCTGAATGGCCCTTCGCAACTTTTTTCACATTAGCGTGCGTTTTTTTATCGCCGGCACGCTAAATCTATCGCCATCCATTTCCGCTGGAAAAGGTAGCTATCGCCTGTTAGCGGCGTGTTGCTAATACGCCGCTAATGCGGCGATAGATTCCAGCGATCTGCAGCGATAAGGAAAATGGCACTAAGGGGAGTTAGCGATAATAATCGCCATTTGTTGATAATATGCCCCAAAGTACCTTGTCAGTGGCGTAACTAAACTTGAGGAGGAGAGAGAGAAGTGCGTGGCCCCTCTGCAAAGTAAATGGAGGGGCTTCCCTCCAGACTCACTCAGGAGCTCTCAGGCCAGGTTACTGTGCTGAGGGTCCCCCTGGAGCTCGACCCCACCCCGCACTGCAGGGGCTGCGTGGTCCTTTGTTACGCCACTTTACCTTATGTCTCATATATTGGAGGAGAGAGAGAAGGGCGTGATGGCATGGTACATTAAAGCCCAGTTGGAATCCCCCAGTAGTATTGAGTTGTGGAGTGGAAGAGAGATGGAGAAGTGAGAGGTTATAAAGGTAAAGAGAGCAAGGAAGCAAAGAGGAGGTAAATGAAGTAATGTGGGAATGCAGGGTGAAGGGATGGATGAGGGAGTGGGGGAGGGGGTATGTGGAGTGGGAAATAAGGGAGGGGCTAGGAGGAGATGGCATCTAAGGTAGTGTCCAGTTTAGACCATATTTTCAGTTTTTTCTTTGATGGGGGTTTTTAGATAAGTATTTAGAGAGTTATCTGCTCCTCTATTAAACTGAATCCATTCCCACCAGGTGTGGGCTGAAAGTTTGGAGAGGTCTTTCCATTCAGATAGAATGGCTTCAAGGCCGGTAGAGGCAAGGATATCCCATAAAGTGTGGACCTCTTTGCCCAGCCTAGAGTTTGCCAGACAGCAAAGACAAATCTCACCTCCAAAACCAGCTCTAAAATAGAGTCATCAATATTTATAGGACACACAAAGCAATTCAAAATTATATCAATAATGTATTATGTTTCAAATTGTTCTTTTTTTCTTTATATATATAAATATTCAATACATATAATTAATCAAACATATATTTTCAACAATGTCATAAACCTCCCACCCATCAAAGTACATATCTCACAATAACTCATAATAAACACATACCATTCTTACTCAATTACTGCACTCAACCATTCATGCTAAATAAACATAATGTACATAGAGCATTTGCTTGGACACATCCTTAAATAAATCTTCTTAAATTGGGATCATAGGAACAAACTGACAAGGAAGATCAAATCCAAAAGTGTATCAGTAATTCATCTATTATGACAATTTGTTATGTATAGTATACATTCACATTTTATCTTTTTTTTTTATATAATGATAACTTGAAATAAGTTTTTAATCTTTGGTTGGTGTCCCCAAGGCTCTAGTGCCACTGCCAACGCTTGTTTCGGTGCTGGTGATCAGTTGACTACCCACCTTCTTCAAGGCACGTACTGATGGTTTACAGATAAACATCCAAAAAAACTAAGGAATGGAGGAAAAAGAACAAGGTGGCCTTGATATAAACTCAGTCTAATCTTTCAGGGATGCACTAAGTCGATAGCAGAATGAAACGGGACCTGAGTCTCAAAAGCAATGGAATTCCAGCTCCAAGTCCATGCGAGGAGTTACTACGAGGAGGGATCGAATTGCACTGAGCAGTTGTGTCCTCTAGTAAATAAAATGAATAAGGAGGAACAGAAGGGAGTACTGGCTGGAATACCCTGTACCCCGGGGCTGCAAAGTCCCAAAACAGATGACCAAAGAAAGTAGCAGGATAATTTGTCCTACAGATGGGTATCTCCAAAAAAGCTTTGTCAAGGTGCTGATCCGGCGTACGCTCCCACCGCAGATAAAGAAGCAAGTCAAGAGTTTGTATCAGAGGGGAGGATACCAAGAGCAATGGAGGCCAGGTTAGGGGTCTAGTTTATTTGTAGAATTTGCAAGATGGTTACTCTGAGTTCCTACCAGAATTTCTTAGAGAAGGCACACTTGAGTAGCATGTGTTGTAGGTCACCTGACTCTCACAGCTCCAGCAAGTGTCAGAGTCACAAAGACCTAGTTTAAAAAGTTTAGCGGAGGTGCAGTGGACCATGCAAGCAGTCCAGAATCTACATTGTGCTAGGGAGGGTGTAATTTTATTGGAAGCGAGGTTAGCCCAGATGGAAGGCCAATTTAATGACTTATTATGTGTGTTGTTTGTATTGTCTAAGTGTGACTCCCATTTGTTTTGTATCAATTTAAGATTTTTTCGCTGAGATTGGAATGTTTTCGTTTTCTTGACAGTGTCATTGGAGTAGTCCTGGGAGATTCCAATGGAGGAGTCTTGCCAGTTGATCCTTCGCACCTTTTTTATCTGCGTGAGGATTGCTTCAGTGTGTAAGTATCAAAAAGGTCTGAAGATAAGAGCTCTGGGTGAGCTATTTTTTATGCTTGAAGGTAAGGGCTCTGTGGGCACGTGTTATTTCAAAGTCCTTTGTGAAGTTAAGCCCCAAGACTTGAGGAATCCATTTTTCCACAAAGGTGGTGCAGGATGAAGCATATTCCTTCACGCCCTCGGGAGTCCAAAGATCTTTAGGTTTTCCCTTCTATGTCTGTCATCTAAGTCCATAAGATTTCTTTTTATACGGGCTTACCTTGCAGTGGTGGTAGCCAGCATCTTTGATGAACTCTGCTTGTGATCTTCCAGTGGGCTGATGCGTAATTCTGTTTCGGTAACTCTGCCCTCCAGGGAGGGAATATCTTGTTTTATGGAAGTAAGGTCATTCTGCATGGATTCTGTGGTGGCCTTTGTGGATTGGGCGAGGACATGTAGTTTGTCGAGTTTCTGCATAATTAGGTCTAAGGCAGCGATATTGTCTGTTTTTGTTTGTATCGGGTAGTCAGGAATGGGAGGAAGTGACTTTTGTGCCCCTCCCCCCCGGACTCCTCATTGTCATGCGTTCTGGGGTCAGTCATGTTGGTGGGATTCGTAGCCATTTTTTATTAACTTTGAGGGTTAAAGTTTCAAACCCAACTTATAGAGAGTAGCTGATTGCAGGATGCTCACATAGAGAGGTTTCACTTCTAGATTCTGGCAGTGGATGTGACCCCATTGAATCAACTCTGCAAGGATAAGGATATTCTGAGGGTATTATGGGCCTTGGGGAGGAGAGGGAATGTCAAGTATTCCAGGTGATCAGGACCTAAAATTACAGGCAGGCCTGCCTCCTCAGCAGGCATCAGAGGTAAGATTGGACACTATTGGTATAAAGAGTCTCAGTCTGGAGTAAGGAACCACTCTTAACAAGGAGTAGGAGTCTGGTCTGGATGTTTAATGGGCCCAGATAGCTCCAAGAAGACCAAGACGACTTTAATTTCTGAAATGAATCACAACAGCAGCCATTTTAAGGTCAGGCAAGGTCTTTGAACATCCCCAAGGTGGTGGCAGGAAAGATGAAGGGAGTGATAGAGGTAGGGAAGCACCTAACATGCAGTGGGAACTGGGGACCGGTCATGCACAGCATGAGGGCCCCTGGAGGTTCTGCTCTGTAGGGAGCTTCATGGAATGCTCCTATGTGTAGAGATGTGTCCCAATGGCATCCATCTTGTAATCAGGCACGTCTCTTCCGGATGCCATGTGTTGAGAGGCCAGATCGGGCCTTGGTGCGGTAGTGTCGCATTGGCTCAGAGGGGTACTAAATGAGCAGCTCTTTAGGTGCACTGCATCTTCAGGGATCCAGGCCCCTCCTTGCGCGTGCGAGATTACCCCTCTATATGGTAGGGAAAGCCATCAATGTGATCGGGCTCGGCGGTGCGCTGAGGTTCGGTGCCCATCTTCTCAGGACGGAGCCATGGCCCCCCAAACTCTCAAAATTTGTATTCATTGCCTTTGCAAATTGAAACAGGCACACAATCTTAGCATGAATACCGCACAACAGTTTATTTAATTAGAGAGTTTTTGCACACCTGGGAGGAGTAGGTGGTTCTGCGCAGGCCCTAACATACTCATTAACATAACAGCCACCCGCCATGGCACTGGCAGTATTTGCTCTTGATTACCTGGACGGCAGAGCCGTGGTTGGACGAGGGCAGTGTGGCAGGTCCATGGTTCTCACCTTGCAGAAATGGTGCCTCAGAGAATTTTGGGGAAGTCCCAGGTATTTCATTGTCAGATTTGTGAATGCAAATAGCATCAACAATGCTATCCCCTGGTATTCCCCGGGGACCCTAAAACATCCTAGTAAACCCAGTGATTACAATCCCTAGAATGTGCATGGGCCATCTTGTGGTGTTGCAGTCCCAAGAACCATATAACATGTCAACGCTCTGGTTACTATTCCCAGATTTGGGTCCCAGGCTCGTTATTAACTTCTGTCCACACCATACAGACTCAATCAAACTTTTATAACAACTGGTTCTGGATCATGCTGTTGAGAAAAGCAGGCAGGGATTGTGCAGAAATCTTTGTAGGATTAATTTAGGGGATTCAGCTAATCACTAGTGGGTTAACCTTATAAAACAGAAGACAAGAAAAAGACTGTCTGTTGAAGAATCCCTGTTTGCCAGTGGAAAAACTGAGGACTGGTCCTGCATCTCCCTGCTCATCTTACTGTAAAGGCTACTTTCATTGTTAGGGTGTCTGGCCTCTTGAAGACTCACAGGGGCGAGGAAAGGCATTTTTCTTTCTAAACCCATGGCTCCTGTTGAACGAGAAGTAACTGAAATTTTAGGTAGTTTTGGAGCACCAAAAACTGAAGATACAGTACTTTTGCGAAAGATTCTGAAAGTTTGGACTTTTTAAACATGGAAGCCTGATTCCCAAACTGCACTTTGTAGTATGTAAAGTAGTACTACAGTACTAGTATGTACTTACTACAAATGCAATAGACAAACTTATGGGTGCAAATCTCCACCTCTCCTATCTTTTCTATGGGGAGAACTCAACACATGTAAGTTTATTGCTTAGGCCCTCGTTATAAATTAGTTGGAATAAGTTAGCTATTTATTAGGGCTGGGTGGAGTTGTACTAAGTGGAATTCCGCGGAGTTGCCGAAAAACTCTGCAGAATTCCACGGAGTTCCGCGAGCGGGCAGAGTACTTGAATGCCTAAGTCTGGCATGATAAGATCCACTCCACTGCTTCCTATATTCCCACAGTGTTGCCCGTGAGGCAGTCAGGCGCCCACCCCCGGGGCTGAGAGGCACGAAGTATGGGTGTGCAGAGTCAGACTGGCCTTACCTTGATTCCTTGAATGCCTTGCTGTCGCCGAACTCACTGTCACCCAGCTCACTGACGATGTTCCTCTGGTCCTTCTTCATGTGGTCCCTCTCAGGTGGGGAGGTGGCACGGCACCAAACGCTCAGCAACAAACCCACAATCCATGGGTGACTGGCGGAGTAGAAGGAGGTGACGTCAGCAGGCTTAGGTGGCCCCTCTGAGTCAGTCACAGACCAGCGAGCCCCGGCCTCAAGCTCCTTCCAGAAACGGAAAGGGTGACACCAGACTCCCTCCTCTCAATAAAAGCTCAACCAGGGGAGCTTGTCTGCGCATGGGTGAGAAGTGACCGTGTCATGGGGATGACCATTTTAGGGTCAGGACATCATATTAGTAAGCAGACTAAATAAGTCTGATTACTAATAGGGTTGCCTGACCCTAAGATGGTCATCACGCGTCACCATGACACGTTCACTTCTCACCCATGCGCAGACTACCTTCCCTGGTTTAAGTCAGACCATAGCGGTTCCGCGGACTATAGCAGGTATGTCCTGGAGTGGTGAGAGGACCGGCAGTGGGATTTGTCTGCTCCTCCCCTTTCTCGAGTGTTCCAGCGTGATGACATTTGGGGGTGGGGGCAAAGGGCAGTTTTGACAGCTGATTCTGAGTACACAGTTAGCAGGTGGTTGTTTGTTTACGTATCCTTAATAGGAGGCTAAAGAAGTAATCTCTCTGATCATCTTCATTCTCAACAGTGACATGACATTGAACTGCTCACCTAAGGCCACATTTGGGGGAGCCCAGAATGTGAACGCATACATTGGCAAGCTTTATTTTTTCTTGTATATGGCTTCTGGGATAGCTAGCTGTTCAGAGCCTGGGGGAGGACAGGCTAATTCCGCTCCGCCGGAGGTAGGCGGAGCTTTTGGGCCAAACTCTTTGTTCCAAATGGAGCATGGAGTAGCAAAACTCTGCAGAGTTCGTCAGTGGAGAAGAGCTTGGTGCCCACTGTTACTATTTACCACATGTGGTAAACACCATTACCCCAGAGTGAGGTATTTACCACGTGTGGTAAATACCTCTTATTCTGGCTTTTTAACTTGCAAATGAGGCATAACATGCTGATTCAGTATTTAGCACACCAAATTCTTTGTGCTTTGCCTCTTTTGCGGGACTTTCCCCCGGTTAAATTTCGGCTTGTTTGACCTGCCACACTTTATCAGGAGGAAACTGCAAGGGTGTGATAATTATCACACAACTCAAACTTCCGATCCCTATGAAAACATGTTTGCACAGGGATCAGGATTTAGCCCTGCACTAGTAAGCAGGGCCTTAGTAGTAAATGTGGGAGGGACAGTGGGGAGTTGTTTGAAAATTGGGAATATCTACTACAAAACGGGAAGGGTTTAAGGAGGAGAAAGGAACAGTGGTGGCTGCTACTTAACGGGGGTGGCGAGATGAAAAAAAAAAATCGCTTATCTGCAGGCCGGACGTTGCCTCTCGGTCCTCTTCGGTCGTCTCCAGAAGCAGTAAGCACACAGACTCCCCTAGCCAATCACGATGCTGCTGTCACCAGCATGACAGCAGTGTCGTGATTGATCTGAGTGCCGTGGTTCGGCACTAGGACAGTGACTGGGGGCATGTGCTTGTTCTCTACCCAGGCTGTGCAATACAGCCAGGTGGAGAACATGCTAAGTGGGCATGACTGGCTGTTAAAAATGTTAAAAATTCTTCTTTCCATCTAGACCAAGGAATAGGTGGATCGTCTTTAGCTTGCAAAAATTTAGCTTGAAGTTCGAACTGCATTGTCACACTACTGCAGTACTTCAATTAACTATCAAGCAATTAAAAGTGAAAACTAAAATATAAAAACAAAACAATAGAAAACACCAGTACAACTGTGAATAAGGGAATTTTGATAGAAAGAGAAAATAAAAATACAGAAGGTTAGAATCAAACATTAAATGTCAAGAATTCTTCTAGGAGATGAGAGGAGATTGCTTGAACGCAAGATGTGTATATATATATAAAAAATAAAATGTTTGCACAGAAAATCACTGACAATTCCATCCAGCCGTGCACATCGGCGTGAACCATACAGAACAGCCGTGCGTATCAGTGAAATTGTTGCACAGAAAATCACTGATAATTACATCCAGCCATGCGCATCGGCGTGAACTCAGTTGTGCAGCCCAATTTGAAACGGAGCGTTATGTCATCCGATAATGAGATGCATTAATCAAAAGCTGCGTGCATCGGCATGTGAGGCAGATGCAAGCCGTGTGCCCGAATCGCACGGCGTGAAGACAAAGTAGCAGTAGCTGTGTGCATCGGCGTGAACTCAGCTGTGCAGCCCAATTTAAAATGGCGGACGTCGAGCATTACGTCATACGATAATGAGATGCGTTAATCAAAAGCTGTGCACAGCGGCGTGTGAGGCAGAGGTCAGCCGTGCGCGCCAATAGGGAAGAAAACCCGTCACGTGATGACGAAACACATCAAACGTCTCCGTAGAACAGTGGATTGTCATCTCCTGATCTGGCCGCCTGTTGTTGCTGACTCCGTTTCCTTGGTTGCCAGAGTCGTGCAGTTGCCATGACAGCGGGGAGTTCAAGAGCTGGCTGCAGTCATTTCAAGAAGATAATTTAAACGACGCAGTAAGCTGCTTCCAAAGTTGAAAAAAAAATCCAAATACACCTGTGTACATATAAAGAATAGATCCTCTTGGTAGATGCATGCAAATAGCGCAATCCAATAGAAGAAAAAAAACTGTAATAGTTCAATCGATGAAATTCATAAATCCCAAATGAAGTGGTACCGCTCCTGTGCTAACAATAAGTAGCCAGTACCTGAAGTAACTTGTTGCCAGTGTAAAGTTGCCAAAAATTAAGCAGAGTCCAATAAAGTTGAAAGAGATTTCATCTTCTATGGCATAGTACCATCCAGCAGTCAGCAGTAAAGTCCTCTGGCAGAGTTCTGTTCCATTTAAAACCCTCCCTCCAGCTGGCATGTGACAGAATCAAAGATAAACAAAATCTTAAAGGGAAAGGGGCAAGGGATAATACTATACAGATACAACAAGCTCCACACTTGCCACTCACAGGTACTGCAACACACTTCAATAGAAAATGATGGCAGAAGTGACTTAAACTAGACCCCACAGAAAATAATGTTATAATAATATAATTTTTTGTGACTTTTTAAAAATATCTATACATTTAATTTAATGGTAAAAAATATGATTTTTATTATCAATTATTTTAATAACCGTTTTTAATTTAAACATAAATAAAACCTCATTTTTTTAAAGAATTAAGTTAACTTAAATTTATTATATATATGTATTGCTTAGTAGCTTTTAACATATCTTAAACACATATAACATTTTAATTTAGGTGGGATTTATTTTAATGAATCTTTAAAAATTAATGTTCATTTAATTTATTTGAATTAATTAAATATTTACTGCAATTCTGGTGTAGAATTGTTTCTATTTTATATTGTCCTACAGTTAAAATAGATATATAAAATGAATTTACATTAATATTTAATGTGAAAACATTTTACTATTTTTTTAAAAGATTAATAAACTTTTCAATTTCCCTATATTTTACCATAAGGAGATTTTCACCCTGGTGACAGAGACCTATGCCTATGTGTGAAACGTTACTAGTAGTAACTTTACACTTGTAAATTTGGCTGAAACCCCTGTTTCAGTGGGTGGAGACATGCTAGTTTACAGTTTGTAGTAGATTTACACTCGGAAATGGTGAATAGTCAAAAGGAGTAAATTTACTGCAAAGTGTAAGAGGAAATTTAAATATGTATTACATGCAAATTTATCTTCGTGAATAAGTCCCGGAGACATGACATATGTGAGTAAATCTGTGTTTTTAAAGGACAGCATTTTTTTTTCTTACTGTACTGTTTTTTTAAAAGGGTGGGCGGTACTGCTTTCTTTCAGTGCCACAAGTGAATGCACAACTGTCCCCTAGTGGCCAGTTTTGAAAAGCACAGCCAGAAAGAGGATTGGTGTATTTAATTTTCCACTTCCATAGAATTCCTTGGACTGCTTTGTAATCATAAATCACCTGAAATCGTTTTTTCTATATATCCTACATTGATTTGATTACTGTTTTGTAAGTTCAAGAGTTAAATTGTTGTCTTACCTAAAATAGTTTGGGAATTTTATTGTTTTTATTTCTTATCTGTAAAGTTGGTTTAATGTTGCTTTTCATGTGTCACGTGCACTTTTCTCTGTAAAAGGCTTTGCTTCACCAAGCTACCAAAAGAATGTTTAAGAACGTATGGTGACCTAAATGCACCAACAAAGGGCCCAGGTAATCTGGGAATACAAGTAACAGTGGCTTAATTGCTCAATTAGTTGCTAAAAGAAATAGTTTTGTGGTTAGCAGATTAGTCTAACCTTTGTGGGAACTCAGGGGCATATTATCAAGGGCTCTATCGCCGCTTTAAGCGAGACTTTTGCCGCTAAAGCGGCGATATTTTCAACGCCCTATTAGCAAGCTGTCGTTAACAGGCGTTAGCGACAGCTTTCGAGGCGATAGCGGCCGGGTTTAGTCGCCTTGCATGTCAGCGATAATTATCGCTAATGACATGCAAGGTAGGCGTTCCCAACTAAAAGCGACAGAAAACAGTCGCCTACATACCTATCGCCTATTAGCAATACCCGCAAGCGATAAAAACGCGCGCTAACCCCGATTAGCGCTTGTTTTTAGAACTGATAAAAACATGACTTAGCAATAAAAGTCAATGGGAGGTGGATTGTAAGGTTAAGTCCCAGAATTAGCGATAGGATTTTATCGCTGGATTTCTCTGCGTTAAAGCTGGGTTTCGCCGCTATCGCTGGATATTTTATCGCAATGGAGATAAACCTTGCTAATAGCATGTTATTTCCGCGGTAATATCCAGCGATAGCCGGCGATAAAAAAAGGCGCGCTAAGCAAGGTTTGCGATATTTTCCGCATGTTCTTGCTAATATGCCCCTCAATTTATAAAAGCTACAACCACAGAACAACTTAAAATAGGCTAAGAAGTCCGTTTATACTCTTAAATGAATATCTAATTTATGCAGTCAATCCAGAAAGAATGTAAGAAAAGTTTAAACCAACAACAGGAACAGATAATAGCTTCCTACATTATTGAATAAAGTGCTCAGTGTTCTGTTATTTCACAAAAGTGACAAATATGCAGGCGCGTAGCTTCGGAGGGTGGAGTTTGGGGTGTAACACCCCCCTAATAAACGTATTTTCTGATAAATAGATGGGTACAAGTGCTTTCCTTCAGATATTGTGAGATGTCAGTCGGATTTCTCCAGAGATGTTTACATAAACACAGACAAAAACGCACACACACTCTCTCACTCTCTGTTTTGAAAGTCCTCAAAATATTGGTTATTTTATGCCAGTCTGTTTGTCGGAAAATCTGAAGCTCACTCCCCCCCCCCCAATCTTACTGACCAAGCTGTGCCCCTGCAAATATGCTCACGACTGTGAAACACTGTATATCAAAATAAAGACTCATTATAGGGAGCTTTAAACAGAGCAGGAGCTCGATCTTCAGACATGTCAGCTGTGTGTTTAGGCAGCAGCTTCCATCCCTGCCTACTTGGTTGTCAACGTTTAAACCCTGTGTTTAATGACTGTATCATTAAAATGTGGCAGGACGTGGAGTAGTTGTGCCAAAAATAATGTGATAGGCGCTGACTCCCTGTAGATTGCGATGTTTGCAGTGTAGGTGTGACTACAGAAATACATGCTCAATAACAGAAGGTGGCTAATAGCAGAATGTCACCTGACTGGATTAGGGTCCCAGCCAACATATGAGTAATAACGTTTGGTGGGTTCCAAGAGGGAACTGGACAGCCTTTATCTTTGGTTGGTCCAGAAGTTGTGTGTGGTATTTAATGACGAAAACCTCCCGCTCTTCAAAAACCATAAATGAATTATTGTGTCTGCATAGAAATATAGGAGGAACTCTCGAGCACAATAATATTTGTCCTCTACTAAGCGTGTTTCTCACTGCTACCAAGAGTAAGTGTGGGATTCTCTCATTCACACATACTCCCCGCATCCGCAAAAGCAAAACTGGAGGTCGCTCATTCTCATACATCACTTACAGGAATTGCTTCTAGTGGGCAGCAGCACCTATTGTGCCGCCCACTAAAGTAGCATTGTAAAACCTGTCTCAGGTTTGCCACTGTATTCTGTGGTGCATCTTTAAAATGCCATTTTGGACTTTTGCCTGGCCTAAACATACCTTTCCAATGCTTATAAGTCATGGTTAAGGTAGGCCCTAACCAGGGCTATGGCAGGGTGCATGGTAATTAAAAAGTAGGGCATGTGGATTTAAGTTATGTGAAAAACCCCTAAAGTTTTTTTTCACTGTTCTCAGGCCTATCTTTCTAAAAACTAACACTGGGTTGCCTTATTACATTTAATAAGTGCTAACATCAGATTGGAAAATGGTAGAGAAATGATGTTTACACTCAAATTAATTGTAATTTTAAATTCTCTTTAATGGTAAAGTCAGATTTTAGGTTACAATCTAAAAAATGCCACTTTCAAAAAGTTAGCGCTTTTCTGTCCAAACCTAATATGCCTTTCTGACAGCGTTCTGGGTCACATGACTGTGAATGGCTCTGCCGTTACGGGTTGTGTATTGCCTCCACGTAGTTAGACAAAGGAAGCCTATGTGTGAGGGCCTGCAGCACACGCAAAAGAACCTGAAACCAGGCCTGCCCTTAACTTTGTTACCCTAGACAGTTTGGAGTCGGGACCAAGGGAGGGAGAAGAAGTGACCAGAACCAGTTTTGGGGGTAGATCAGGGAATTCTCCCACACAAAGGCTGGCACCTGGAATTAAAACGGGACCTTCAGAACCACTCATCAGAACTCTCCTGGACCTATGGTGCCGGGACACTTTATGAGCAGCTGTTGAGCTCTATAAATCCTCCAAACATAAACATGGAAGATCCAGAAGACAGAAAGACGGCTCTACTGCTGAAAGAACTGCCTTGCTGTCTGAAGAAGGAAGATTGGTCCTGCTTATCTTCATTCCAAGCTACCCAGAGTGACTATAAGGGTCAGTTGGCTAACAGCCTGTGTAAGCTACAGGGACACAACAAGCTTCCTGAGGCCTCCCTGCTTGTCAGCACCAACTGGACCTGCCTGGACCTTTCTCAGCCCTGCTGCAGGCCTTTGCTGGAGTGAGTCCTGGTCCCTAGGAGGTACCCCCACAGATCCTGAACCCTTTTCAGGCCTTAGTGAAAACTCCTCCCAAGAAAAGCTGTGAATCCTACAGTTGACCTCTTTGCCCCGAGAATCGACCACCTACAATGATCACCAGCGTGAAATTCGAGTGGGGTCTGCTCTACGCGCCAACAGTGACCGGCCACGACGACCGACAATGGGAAACCTGTTCTTCACACCAACAGTGACCATCTGTGGCAATCAACCAACCCAAAGCTCCAGCTATGACCGGCTCTTTGCGCTATAGCAATGACCAATCCGCGATCCTAGACCTGCTTCTTGCACCGAAAGCCTCCTCCTTGCAGCCCACTCCAAATCGAACAGAACTCTTTGCACTGGACTTGTGAAGGTAACTCTTCAGCAAGACTAACCTGGTCCATGTATCCAACCCACCCTCTATTGCGGTCTGCCTGAATTTGTGACTTTACTCTGGTCCAGCACGACCAGATATCCGTGAGTGGCACTTTCCGTTTTGTGGCACTATTTTTACCTAAAAACTTTAAAAGTCGATATCTCCAGTTCTGCTGATTGACTTTTTTATATTCTGGTATCATTTTATTTATTACAATTTCCTCTATTTTTCTAAATTGGTTTGGGATTTCTCTTGTGTTGTGTTTTCACTTTATTACTGTTTGTGTGCTGCATAACTACTTTACACACTGCCTCTAAGTTCAGTCAGACTACCTTTGAGTAAAGCTACCAGAGGGTTAAACACAGGTTAATTTAGTGATTTTTCTGGTTCACCCTGACAAGGATTGTGGTCCTTGCATAAGTGGGGCTTCCACCCCTCTCAACCAACAACCCAATTTTGCACACCTACATAGAGTGATAAAGCCATAATTTTGGCCCCATATAATTTTAAAAGACATAAAATGTCTCTTCTGCTTTGGGCTTTAAAGAGATAAGAGAAAAATACCAAACCCAACAGAATTTTCCTTGATTAGTTGATATTGGACTTGGGAAGGCCAACACGAAATGGTGGTGACTGATCTCCCTTGGTAGTTCTTAATATGGATTTGTGGTTTATTACCCAAGGACAAGTGACATGTAAGCCTTTATCTCCCCAAAAACATTACCTTTGTTTTAACATTGTTCATTATTAAATGGGGATTTGAGGCATACTTATTTGTGGTTCTTAACTGCTGTAACATCCAATGGTGGTAGGCTCCAGTAGAAACAAACCATCCACATACATTTAGATCAACAAAAGAACTCCACCCAGGGCCATCTTAACAGCATTATAGGCCCCCGGGTAAAGCAGTACATTGGGCCCTGCCTGCAGAATCACACTGCGGAGGAGCCGCCCCCGGTTAAATTCTAGATTAGCATGGGGCCCCTATGATCTGGGGCCCCCAGGCAACTGCCCAGCGTGCCCATGCGTTAAGACAGCACTGACTCCAGTTATCTTTGGGAAAATGAGTGTGAAGAAATCCCTGTTTAAATCCATTAATGTCTGGAACTTTAGCTCTTACTGCACTGCTCAAACCAAGTTACCTGAGTATAGTTTGCTTATAGCTTTAAAAGGAGACTCAGTGGTATTCATTTGCTGGAGCTTATTCCAAATCCTCGATCAAGGCAGTCAAAAGCATTAGAAAAGCCCATAAGAGTAGCTTGTCGTTTCTAATGTTTACCTAGTATGTATTTTTCACAGAGCATCTTCAGACACAAGGTGCCCGATTCACAAAGGTAAAGTTAGACAAAACTCTAACTTTACGGCTTTCGGTATTCACAAAGGTAAAGTTAGATGAAAGTCTAACTTTACAGCTTTCGGTATTCACAAAGGGCATTTACTACTCGTAAATCCCTTTGTAAATACCGAAAGTTGAACTTTATGACTTTCAGTATTCATAAAGGGCATTTACGAGTGGTAAAAAAGGGGCTGATGGGGGGTATTACCCCGAAACCGGTCCCAGGATGCTTGTTTCCGGTCCAGGGAGGACCTGGCCTGGCAGTTTGGGCTGGACTGTTCCCATGAGGCAGAGGGTCAAGACTGATTTGCATATGGCTGGGTCCAAACTGTGGTGGGGGAGTGAGCTAAAGAACGATGATGGATTCAACCCAGATCTGTGACATGTGGTGAGTGTCTGAAAAGTTTCAGCACTCCTTCCATCATCTCCTTATGTTTGCTTCGTTTGCCCTAAGTTGGCAGGGTATGCCCAGACGTGGGTCCCTTGCTCACTTTGCCACTGGATTCAAGTTAGCCTGGCTAATGAGGGTGTTACCCCGAAACTGGTCCCAGGATGCTTGTTTTCAGTCCAGGGAGGACCTGGCCTGGCAGTTTGGGCTGGACTGTTCCCATGAGGCACAGGGTCAAGACTGATTTGCATATGGCTGGGGCCAAAACTGGGGTGGTGGAGTGAGCTAAACAACGATGATGGATTTAACCCAGATCTGTAACTGGGGGTGAGTGTCTGAAAAGTTTCAGCACTCTGTCCATCATCTCCTTGTGTTTGCTTTGTTTGCCCTAAGTTGGCAGGGTATGCCCAGATGTGGGTCCCTTGCTCACTTTGCCCCTGGATTCAAGCTAACCTGGCTAATGAAGGGTGTTACCCTGAAACTGGTCCAAGGATGCTTGTTTCCAGTCCAGGGAGAGCCTGGCCTGGCAGTTCGGGCTGGACTGTTCCCGTGAGGCACAGGGTCAAGACTGATTTGCATATGGCTGGGGCCAAAACTGGGGTGGTGGAGTGAGCTAAAGAACGATGATGGATTCAACCCAGATCTGTAACTGGGGGTGAGTGTCTGAAATGTTTCAGCACTCCGTCCATCATCTCCTTGTGTTTGCTTTGTTTGCCCTAAGTTGGCAGGGTATGCCAAGACATGGGTCCCTTGCTCACTTTGCCACTGGATTCAAGCTAGTGGCTGGTGAGGGGTATTACCCCGAAACCGGTCCCGGGATGCTTGTTTCCGGTCAGGGAGGACCTGAACTGGCAGTTCGGGTTGGACTGTTCCCATGAGGCAGAGGGTCAAGACTGATTTGCATATGGCTGGATTCAAACTGGGGTGGCAGAGTGAGCTAAAGAACGATGATGGACTCAACCCAGATCTGAGACTGGGGATAAGTGTCTGAAAAGTTTCAGCACTCCGTCCATCATCTCCTTGTGTTTGTTTTCTTCCCATGTAACACCCATGGCATTTGATACATTCCCAGATTTACAACATGCTGTAAAACTGGGAATGCATCAAAAGCCTGCGCCTCTCCAGGGGTGGCGTAAGGGTATTTTTTGTGTGGGAGGGTATCCTTTCCCCCACAAAACAATCTGATTTCAACGCAGACCCCTTTGCACCCTGGTGCAAGGTTGCCTGCATTCACGCATAGCAGCCATTTGCGCGCCAGCACTGTGAAAGAGGACAGGAATGTGCCGTATCTCGTAGATACAGCCCATTCATGCCCTTTTCTTTTGACGTAGGGCAGTGCAGGAAGAAGGCTTGCAGTGCTGCCCTACGCCAAAATGTTGTAAAGAAGCCCCTTAATCTACAATAGAGGAGGATCCTTTGTGCCTTCAAATAGTATGCCCAGGAAAATCCTTTTAAACGCCCATTCATCAAGGCCAGTTTCATTACTAGAGTGTGAACCAGTAATGTACCTCCTCCTTTATCGCGTCTTTTATTAAAAACATGCGGGACCCCCATTCCCCAACACAGGTTGAGATTAGAAAACCCGCTTCCCAGATATAAACTGAAAGAAACCAGGGCCGGACTGGCCGTAGCGGGCACTGGGCGTTCCCCCGGTGGTCCAGAGGGATAGGGGCTGGTTTTGTACCTGTGGGGGCCGGTTTTGTTACTGGGGGACGGTTTTGCAGCAGTGCTGCAATATCGCCCCCCTGTAATAAAAGCGGGAGTGGTGCTTCTCGCTAGCAACCCCCCAAACTCCCCCACCCCCCATGCTGCTGGGGCCGCTCGAGCAGCAATCTGCCAGGGCTGGTTGCTGTTCCCAGTCCGGCCGTAGAAGAAACACGTGCATGAAAATGACCAACCAATAGATAAATAGAATCTTGATACTTATCTGAACCTTCTTGCAGGGCATGGTTAACATTAGGTAGGATGACTAAACCTGCTGAAGAGGAATGTAGCACCTTACAAGCTAGTAACTCTATCGGATAATTGCTTGCATTTGTGTGAACTGGTTCTGGAAAATGCAGGCATAGCCCTTAAATATCAGGACAATTTGACTACAATCTGGCAGTTAAACATTTCCTGTCAGATCTTAAAAATGTTGTAAGCCCTACTTTTGCAATGTCAGTTGGAAACCTCTAAGCTGGACTGTTAAAACACCAAGTAAATATTTATGTGAAAGTTAGAATTTAACTAGGTTTGCTGTAGACAAACCATCACAGAATTATTGAATAATGGAGAAACAGCACAATCTAAAATGTATCCAGCTCTGAAATCTTATTTGTCTAGTATCTTTTCTAGTTATTTATCGGTTGTTTTTCTTTTTATGATTAATGACTTGCTCACTTATTTCTTCGTTTATAACTAAGTCATATTTTTCTGTATTTAAATGAGTAAGCTGCTTTCGTTTCTTCCTTTTTTGCAAACAAGTGTGTTCCTCTTTCCCTTTTTCTTGTTTTTCTCCTCAGTAAAATTAGTTTCTCTTAGACAAGTGCCACTATCGATGTTACAAACATTTTCTTCAATTTGAGGCTCCTCTAGTTCATTTCCTATAACATGAATTCAATCTTGTGTGCAGAAAGAAATTTCGACGGTTAAAGTCCCAGTAGACTTGCTATTAGCATTAGTTGATTCTGGGTAGTGCCTGCTTTAATGCTTTCCCCAAGATCCATTTGGGTGGAATTATAAATGCCAGCAACTGGATTTTTGCATTTTGCAACAATTGCAATCTCAGTGTAAGACTATTCAGATAGTGATCTAGTACTGCCAGTTGTTTAGTAAGCCGTTACACCACTGATACTACGGTGGACTTTATGGACAGTGTTAGACCTCACAGCCGCAGGGTGATCTTCCCCCAACTTTTTGCCTTCCTCCTCCACTTTTCTAACCTAATTTTTGCTGGTATTATGACTCTCTGCACTCTACCACTACTAACCAGTGCTAAAGTGCTTGTGCTCTTTCACCTAAACATGACAATATTGGCTCAAACCCAATCGCCATATTTAATTTACCTAGAAATCCCTTGTATTGTGCACTACATGTGCCCCAGACCTGTAAATTAAATGCTACTAGTGGGCCTGCAGCAGTGATTGTGTCACCCACTTACGTAGCCCCTCTAACCATGTCTCAGGCCTGCCATTGCAGAGCCTGTATGTGCAGTTTACACTGCCATATCTACCTAGCAAAATAAACCTTTTGGAAGTGATAGTCAAATGCACACCAGCATTTATTTCCTTCATCGGTTTAACATGCTCTAGGCGGTGATTAATTGTGTCCTATCCTGGAACGCGTTCCGTCCCTGTGCGTGCTTGAAACATACAACCATTGAGAGCCTTGTCAGGCACACCAACCCAGGATGTACAGCTTTGCAGCAATTTGTGAACCTTCCAATAAAGTTCAAGAATTCTCATTCAATGTTTCAAAAAATGTACTGCTACGGAAAACCAGGCATAAAAATGACACATGTCCACTGGTAAAAAAGCAGAACATATCCAAATCACTCTGGCAAGCTCTACGGCACCATGGACCTACTCCTACTGCAGCTCAGAGAACCAACAATACCACCACCACCATCATCACCACCTCCACTATCACCACCAACATCACCACCGAGGCAGCACAGGAGAAGGGAGCAGGGGATTACCCTCATTGACCTCAGGGAGGAGGACGTCATTGCCCATTAGAGGCTCAGGAAGGAGTCCGTTGTCCACCTCCTGCACCAGATTGCACTAAGGCTGCAGCCAACATTGCAGCGGTTCACCAACATCCCTCTGCAGGCCAAGCTACTGGCTGTCCTACACATGCTGGCATCTGGAACTTTCCAATCCACCACAGCCAGAGTGGCAGGAGAATCCCAGCCATCCTTCTCGGCATTCCTCCCCTCCATCCTGGATGCCATCATAAGCCTCAAACCCCAGTACCTCATCTTCCCCAACACAATGCAGAAACAACAGGAAAATAAGCAAGGCTTTTATGCCATTGCAGGATTTCCACATGTTTTGGGGGCAATGGACTATGCACATGCAACTTGATCCTTCAGCGGCTGCATCACACTTGTACCCCAATAGGAAGCACACACATTCCATGAATGTGCAGGCAATCATGGACCATCTGGGCCTCTTCATCAATGTCCTCGCAAAGTACCTGGGCAGTGCTCATCATTCCTTAATCTTCCGCCATTTCACCATCAATGAGCGCTTCCAGAATGGGACATATGGGAATGGCCTACTGGTTGGTAAGTACTTCTGCAGCACATGACAGACCACATGACAGTCAAATATGTTGGAATACATTGCCATTTTAGTGTTGGGCTGAATGAGACAGTGCATACTTAGTTGGTGTCAGCCTACATACTTGCACCATACTGCATGGCATATGCGCAACACAATCTTACAAGTTACACATTTTGAGACCGCCTACGCCACTGTGGGCCACATGTACAAGTGAACTGCGCTATTGGAGCATCACTGTATATGATGCTCTGGTGGAGCAGGTCTCCAACTCATATCAATGAGGCAATGCAAAGTCAGCCTGCATGCCCTTGCATGGCCTCATAAATATGCAGAAAGGCAAGCCAGAGCTAAGTGCAGCATTGATTTACCCTTAGTTAAGGATGTGTCCAATGGGCCTTGTGTTGGCTTTTCCCATGCAACACCAATGAAGATCTCACACATTTCCACATATCCAAGGATCAGGGACCCTGGGACTGTTTGCAAATAGTGTGCCTCCCAAGGAGAGGTGAAATGAGGATACATAATTAAATGTCTGTTTGTGATGTCCAATTACTATGTGTCCTGCATTCCACAGGACACATAGAAAGAGGAAATAGCATACATTGTTTGCTCTTAGTGGAGGAATGTGTCCCTTAAAGCATTACGTTATTTGAGGACACAACACTGACACACGTGCATCATGGTGCAAGAAGGGGGTGTTGGTGCTAGTCACAACTATGTGATGGTGCATATGTAAACAAACCATGGATGTGCTGTATGTGATGAATATGGCACATTCCAGCCATTCATTTTGGATGCATATCAGCGCAGTCAGATGACATCCAGTGCTACCCTGCGGCAACACCTGCTAAATGAGGCCCTGTGTCTGCATTCAATTCTGTGAAAGAGCCTCACTAATGCAACACTTTGTGAAAGGTTGTGTCCAAACACTGTGTTGAAGTAAGGGATTCCCTTTCTTTAAGCTGTGTGTTCACAGGTAAATACCATGGTAATGAGGCATGTGATGTATCCCAGACCTGTGGAACTGAGAAATGTAGTCATATTTTAACCCGTGTGCATGCATTTTGATTTCATAGTCACAGTAAACATCAAAACATTCATATCACACCTGCTACTAACTACCACACAGAAAATGTATGTAGCTATGTGTGACAACCAGCATTAAATAAAATCTGGTACCAACAAAATAGTGTTCATGCCAACTACCTGTATCAAATAGTCCTCCATTGCCAACCACAATTAACATGGTGTGGTAAAGTGGATAGTGTGCTATGACTGTGTGTCTGTCTGTCTCTCCTACAGCTAGCCATTTGTACGGCCTCATACTTGTGGTCGATAGTAGAGTCCACTCATAGTATGATGACTGTGAAGTGATCCACATAGTATGTGCATGGGAACACAGTCCCAAACCTACAGCCTACATATGCTACATCAAAAACTGTATCCACATATGAAATCCATTAGGAGATCTCATATCACACATCCAAATGCTACATACTACACTTTGTCAGTGCAACAGTGTCTACCTAGTGAGAATGTAGCCACACTTGCCCCACTAGACTAAGATGCCAATGGGACAAGCAGTGATGAAGCCTATCATGTTGGTGTATTGCACTCAGATACAAATAATGGCTTCACTCCTATCAGTACAGCTGTAATGCGAATGTGAAGACACAACACCCAGATTCAGAATATATAACCATTGAGCATCAGAAATCCCTTAAAGCAAGGTCAATACAGCCAGGGTGCCATGCACAGATGCATCCCAAGATATGGTGTTCCAACGTGGCTAATAAATCGCAGGGGAACTTCACGTCTGAATGCATAGCCCTCACCAAACTTCTAGTTGCCACACAACCTAGAAACACATTGTGATGGGTCCCAATGGCAAACATATTTATGATTGTACTACACCTGACTAGTTGTGGCTAGACAAGCTGGCCTCGTGATCCACAAATCATAGGCTACGCTTGGTGGTAAAGACTATGTGCAGTTGCAATGTACATGACCCGCACATATCCTTCCAGACACAAAGCCATACAGCCGATGTATGTGTATCACAACATGATATGGTAGATTTTCTCAACACTTCCCTGCATATAAACCATTCATGGAATAGTTCTACATAGCTATGTGAGCAGGACTAATGGAAACAGATGAGCCAAAGTTACATACATTGGTACATCTGTGTTCTGGCTCTACTGGGAGTGTCTGTCAAGTTTTGGACTGTGCTAAGTCCATAGGAGTCTCATCACTTGCCTCAGTGTCAAACTACATGAGTGTTTCATGAGAACAACCCCTTCTATACACAAGCAACATTGCCTTATGCAGAGTGTTGTTATGGTGTGATTTACATAGCCTTTCTGTCAGCAATATGTAGGAGGTCACGCCAAGGCATGCATGGTGATCTTGCATAACACCATCAGCATGAGTGAGAATCATGTGGCCCACAAATGATGACACTGTTACTTTCCTGTGAGGTGTGACCCTTGAATATGAATGGCCTATACTCAACCAATCATAATGGCCTATACTCAACCAATCATATGGCACCATCCATACATCCCCTTCCAGGTGGTTGCAGCTTGCAGCACTCTCCTGCAAGGAAAAATGTAACCCTCCCAAGTTTTCCCACAGCCTGCTGCCTGCACAGTTGTACACTGAGCAGATTGGCAGTAGGCTGTGCTGTCGCAGACGTGGGTGCACTGACCCCATGGCAGTGCTAATTTGTGGCATCCCTGAGGAAAGCTACAGCGGTGTAATTGGTTGGGTGCTAATACTGCATTTAGCAAATGGGACACCTCTTGTAAGGTGTGCCCTTGTGCTACCAGAGGGATTGGGCCCTACATGTAGTAGAGTCCCTCAAAAGAATGAACTCACACATATGTACACTGTCAACGCACATAGTAAACACATGCAAAGACAGTAAGCAGGTCAACTCCACTATTTACACAAAACACAGTAATCCCTGTAAATGATTACATGCATTGCACTACACAATACACCAAAAAACACACATTTGCCCTATTGCATCAAAAGAAAACATTTTGCAGCCACCATGTCACCCGAAAATGACGCTTCCCAGCCGATGCGTCAGAATGACCGCATGGAGCCTTGTCAGGCTTTGTGTGGAATCAACGCATTGACTGGTAGTGTAAAAAAAAAAAAGATGCATCTGCTGAAAATGTGGCGCATCCGTTCAGGAAGTGATGTCATTGATCACACATGCTGCAAACCAGGTTGTGTCTTGGCTGTGCTGAAGAGTGCTTTGGTGTGTCTAGAGCTGTTTAGTCATGTCTGCTGTCCCTGTCATTTCCCTCAAGTCCCTTTTGTGCTTTCTTGTTGTGTATTGTTGTGTATTGTCCTGTGTTCAGTCAGGTGTTTGTCTTTTTGGGTTAATATTGTAATAGGGCTAGTTGTGGGTTTTTGGTGGGGTTCTGTTTTGTTTGGGTGTTATTTGAATTTGGGTGGGATCATGCCTTGGAAGGGTAGGGCACACCCCATGAACGACCAGGAGTTTGGGAGCTTCCTGTGGTTGGTAAACGTCTACCTGCCAAATATGGTAGTCAATGGGGGGACGTGTACTCCTGGGCTTCCCCTCGGGGGTGCGGAGGCAACAGTGGGAGAAGGTGTGGGCCCAGATGGAGAGGCTCTTTGGCATCGACCGGACGGTCCATCAGTTGAAACATCACTGGGCAGATGTGGTTGGCCATGAGTCAGACCTCCTCGACTACATTGGCATCCAAGTTGGTGAAGAAGTTGGTAAGTACACATGACTAGTGTGTTTTCCTATGTGTCTCGTTTTCCAATAGATGAATAGTGGTACCAATAAGTATGGCTCACATCATGTTTTGCTCAAAATAGCCATGTCCCATGCAAATGAGGCAACTGCAGTGGCAATAGCACTGGCACGATCTGTGCATCAGTGCTATATGTGACACTGAGCGGGCCACACAAGTGTTAGTGTCCCTTTAGGTGATACAATTGAGTCCCAGGGAAGCATAGAGCTGACACACATGCCCGTAATCCATCCAGACAGCTAATATGATGACAAGCCAGGTAGTGCAGATCAGTTCTAGAGGTGCTACTTTCACCACAAGCATTTGTCAGTTACAGTTGTGACGGGCCATTACAGAACATACGCTACACATAAAGTTGTCTGCAAAACTCTGTGGGAGTGCAATTCATAAGTAATGGTGCTGCGCTGCTCAACTAAGGATTTGCCCTGTGCTGGCAAGCAAGACTAAGAAAATGCAGATTTGGGCAGAAGTCATTGATGAAGGAGCAGTCCATTGAGTTACAGCTGGCCACCTTACCAACAACAGTGCTTTTTTAGAAGACCCTAGCGGTGCGTCACTTTTCATAAGTAAAAAAGCATGGCCTCGGCAGCGCTAGAGGCTTGCTAATTAGCCCCTTGGTGTTCTTAGCATACACACTCACCCTTGACCTATGGTGCACATGTGCGTGCATTGTTGACATGATTGGTATTGCACTGGAAGGGACAGCTCTATGCACAAAGAAATGCAAAGGCAGAGTATAAATGTTTTGTATGTGTGCATATAATACTGAATGACACATAGTGATGTACTGATGATCCTCCTTGGTATACCTGCCCTGGATAGTCTCACATTAAGGAGGCCTGCCATGGCTTACACAGCATAGCTAACCTGTGAATGTGGCAAAATACATTTCACTGGTCTTTAACAGCAATTCCAACATAAAAGGTTTGGCTCCTTGATGTCCAGTATGGCTACGTTGTGCTTTGCACTTGCTTGCCTGACTCCATACCTCTGAATGCATAGCAAGTCACGGATACTGGCTTTGCATGGTCTCATGGAGGTGACTTTTATACCAGAGCCACTGGAGCTGTGTTTACATATGAGACTCCTGTTGTACATGCCTCTTGTAAAAGAGGCCCAATGTATATCAGAGGAGAGCACACTCACATGGTACTATATCCAAGGGCATGCCAGCCTGAATCTGACACATCTCAACATATTTATTTAGGTATTTATTTATTTAGAAAGTTTTATATAGCGCGAACATGAACACCGAGGGTATCAGAGCGCTTTACAGTTTATACATCAAGAAGGGTACAAGCAATCACAACAGAACCAACAAAGCGAAAAATTCACAGTCTTATAAAGCCCGGCATTCTCATGACCCTGGCAGCTGGGCCATAAATCAGCGACTGTGGCCTCAATATCGAATGGATTAGCCAGTCTGAGGCAAACATTTCTTCATCAGGAGCCCTTTGACTTCTTTTTTGAAGAGGACAGTGGAAGGGTTCACCCTGACTTCGGGGGGAAGGGAGTTCCAAATCCTCGGAGCCATACCTGAGAAGGCTCGATTGTAGGTTTTTCGTTTCTTGAATTTTTGTGGTTTGAGCAATAGGGTGCTGGCGCTTCTGGAGGCTCTCGAACCACATGAGAGCTCCAGTTTCTGAGCGAGGTACAGCGGGGTACTGAAGTGGATGGCTTTGTGTGCCATGCATGCAATTTTTAACTGTATCCGAGCTTCATATGGAAGCCAGTTCAGGGACAACAGGTCCGGAGAAATATGGTTGTATTTTTTAGCGCCAGTTATGAGCCTAGCAGCAGAGTTGAGGGCAACCCTAAGAGGAGCCGTCTTCACTCTGTGCAAGCCGCAAAGCCTTTCGCTGCCATAGTCCAGCTTCGAGATCACTAATGCTTGCACTGCAACCTTTAGGTCATGAGCAGGGAGATAAGGTTTGAGTTTCCTTAGGATGCTGAGTTGGAAGTTCGCTCCTTTGGTGAGGGAACTGATGTGCTTCTGCATGTTCAAACTTTTGTCTAGCATAATACCCAGAAAGGTTGCCGAATCAACAAGGTGAGGTCTACAGTTAAGAGCAGTAAGCTGATTCAACCATTGTTATCCCATTCATGTTGCTGTTCAATTGTCCAATAACATAATTGGGGATGCACAGGACATGTATAAACAATATCTTGTACTCTGCAGCACTGACAGGTACATAATTCACTTAACTTAAGAAACAAGGACGCATAATGTGTGATTTATGATGTGTACATATTTCCTGGTGTAAAATGTAAGAGGGCATGGGTACTGCAATACCTTGCTGAGTTTGTAATGTGAGTTATGTATGTGCAGAGACTCATAAAAGTCAGCTACCATAGTGAAATATTGTAGCTATGAGGTCAAAAACTGGGTTCTGCAAATTGCCCAACAGGTGCATGTTTTGGCTCATCTTATGTGTGTACACTTCAGCCTGCCTTACCAATGTGTATCACTCTGCCATGCCAAATGCGCCATTAGATTAATTACAACCTGAGGGGTGACATAGCCAATAGCTATGCATATGCACTGTGTGTCTGTTGTATACAATATATGTGTTCTAAGTTAACCCATTTGTTTGACATGTTATGTCTTGTAGGTGGACCTGCATCAAACACAGTTGGTGAGGTGGAGGGTTTCAAGGACCCCAACATTACCAGTGAGTGCCTTCGTCAATGCTAATTGGGTACTGCAAGGATTGAGTGTGATGTCAGATATTGTGTGAATAGCCAGATTCAATGTGCATCCCTATCACAAAGAAATCTTTGTATTATGAATAATAGGTCAGGAAACATGGATGTTAATTGTAGCATGTGCATCAGTCAAGGAGAATACATTGCCAATCTGGGATGGACCACATGATAGAGGCTTGAAAGGGAAGCCATGATCACACTGGCAGACTATGTGAAAATATGTGGTAGTGGATACACATCTGTACATGGCCGTGGATGTGAAAACTTTGAAATGCATGTCAGTTGCAAATGCTATGACATTGGGAGCATATAATGACTGGTGGATTTGTCCACCATGGACTTAAAACAGTTCAGATAGGAGATGTTTCATATGTCTCTGTGTGATGTGAGTTACTTATCCAGCGTCTTTTGTTACATATAATATCTGCCACGTTTTCAGCATAGTTTGCAATGTGTCCTGATATGGGTCATTGCCAGATCATGTACACTACGTTGTGAGGCAGTACATGTACTTTGCAGACATTGCACATCTTACTGTGGTGAATGACAATGGCATAAAGGCCATTGCAGGATGCAGAAGGCACACTAATGTTCTGTAAAGATGACATGTATACCATACCATAGGTACAATAAAGGCATTGTTCCTAAGCATATTATGTACTGACATGGTCATACCTAGATCTGCTAAGGTGGTGCATTTGCATTGTGCATCATTTGCCATGCATGTGTACTTTGGGCTTAGTAAATCTGAGATGATAGATTTTAGGCATGTGTGTGCTCACTATAAGCTGCAAGATGATTTAGGCTGTCGGGGCTGCTACATTCGAAGTTTTGCAAATATTATTGTTTCATGATGTTTGTACCTGTTACTAGTCATCCTTTGACTGATAGTTTTCTTTTTGCTTAAACAAACATGTCCCCAGAGCAGGCGAGGCAGCAGAACATCAGGAAGGGCCGTTACCTCCACCTACGGCGAGTGGCAAAGGCGCACATGGCAATGGGGAAGCATTATGCAGAGGAGAAGGCAACAGAAAAATGGCATTTCTTCCCTCAGGGACCACCAAGCTTGGACAGGACAAGCAAGTGCCAAGATGTTCAGGCAGGTGAAGGAATCTCAAAGGGACCGGTATAGGGCACCTTTACCAGCCTACCCACACAACCGGCAGCCCCCACACCTCAGCCCACAGGAGGGGCTAGCTCATTTGAGATGGACATTAGGAAGGATCTTTTGGACCTAAAGTTGAGAGTGGCGGTGCTGGAGCACAAGATGGACCATGAAATAACACTGCTCCAGGAAGTTAAGCAGGCAGTGGCAAGACTGTAGCCGCCAAATCAGCCACAGGGAGCCTTGCTGGCCTTTCCCCTGTACCTTAATTGTGTTGGTCTTAATGGTTTTATAGCTTAGTTTAGGTTAGTTAGTGTAGTTATAGTGTAGGGGTAGTAGTCTTAGGGGTTTGGTAGGGGTGGGTACAATTTTAGATGGTAGGGGTACTTTGTGTTTTTGGGGGTGGGACATTGATGTGTTTTATATGTGTTATGAAAAATAAAAAAATATAAAAACATTTTAAAAATACCCCAAAAATATATGATTATTTAGGATTCTATGTGTAGTTAGTAGATGTTTAGGTGTAGTTTCTGTTATCCTTGTGTGAAGATGTGTATTAAGGATGGTGGGGGATTGATGTTTATCATGTTGTGCTATATGTATAGAGTAAGCTAGGTTAAGTTTAGGTAGTTTTAGATAATATGTAGGATAAGGTAGTGTAGGTTAGTTTAGATTAGTTAGTTAATGTAGGCTAGGTTGTTTTAGTACTTTTAATTTTTTGTTGACATTAAATGTCATTCTTTGCTACATACATCAGGTCTACCTCATGATTTACTGTATGGGAGTTAGCATGTCTGCTCAGGTAATGTGTGAGTGGGTGATTTACCTATGGACAGGGAGCTGTCAGGTTGTCCATGGGTTTACATAATCTACAGACATTGTTGAGCAGTGTATGTGGCTATCATGATGGAAATGGATACAAAGTGTAACACATGTGCATTCACATACGATTTCTCTGTGTGCGTACGTCATGTGACATGCATTAGAGGTATGTTGTGTTCAAAATGTTAACCCAAAATGAAGA
The DNA here is from genome assembly GCA_963921515.1 of Calotriton arnoldi. Lineage (NCBI taxonomy): Eukaryota > Metazoa > Chordata > Amphibia > Caudata > Salamandridae > Calotriton > Calotriton arnoldi. The sequence continues at coordinate 679,815 of CAWUFW010008612.1, forward strand.
TTTGTTGACTCACACGCTTATGGCTGCCCTATACACACTCACACTTGCAACGTTTACTTGTCAGTTGCTTGCTAGTGTCCATGGGTAGACACAGCACCTGTGGTGTGACTTCATGAAAACTTGACTGCATGATCCCTGTTGCACTTCATGGTGCCACCTTGAATAACCACTTGCTAGTCAAATACACACAGAGGGTTAACCAAATATGTTACACTCTCACTGACTTGCATTGTCCCTGACTTCAAACAACACATGTCCCTTTGGCAAGTAGTTGGTGTCTTTGCCTCACAGAATGCACAATGGTCAACTTGGTCCAGACTCCAATAGACAGACAACACACAGGAAGTACTAAGCACATTTATTTACATGTGCTGATAATTATGTGGTTCATAGGACAAAAACCCCAAAAGATGTTTGAGCCAGTGGATGTCCATGCAGAGTCCATGGGGGGAACATGTCATGGGACATGTGGAGGGGAGGAGTGCTTCAGTGAGGAGGATAACCACATTCGCATTAGGGAGGATAGGCCACATTGACAGTCCACAAACGGTTGAGGTCAACGGGGGAAAGCAAAATGAGGACAGTGTCAAGTGATATTCGCTGGCATGTTCATAAGCACATGGCACAGGAGAAACTGGGTATGTGGCACAGATAAATGCTACCTGACATGTTTCCGTGAGAAAGAGGTGCAGTCCACATCTTCTTCCTCTGATGTATGCTGTCACTCCCATGAGGGAAGTCCTGTAGGTGCAGGAGCCGAGGGAGCCAAACACACATTAGATGTGGATTCCGTGTCTGCAGCAGCATTCATCTGTGCCAACACATGAGGCAGCACAGCAGCGAGGAGGATCTGCTGGTTTTGCAATACAGCAGCAATGTCGCGGTGGTAGGCAGCCATGGTAACAATGTGGGGGTCCTGCTTCCGCTCCATGGACTCCAAGATGGTTCTGATTGCCCCCAGCTATTTGGCAACCTCACTGGCGCTACTTTGGCAGGGAATTTGCTCATGCCTCTGCCTCATGACACCAGCGATGTCAGCCAGGGTCTGTTGGAGGCTACGGAGCTGAGAGTAGGTGCTTCTGATGGCCGCAGGGTTGTCCCTATTGGGACTGTGGCACCCGCGGACTCCCTCTAGGGTGGCTGCCATGGTCTCTATCCCCGCCCGCACATGGTCTGCCATCTCCCACTGGATTCCTATGGCAGTATGTTGAAAAAAGAATGTGTGGGTCCTCAGAGTCCAGGGCTCTGGCTGGGCTGGCAGTTGGTATCTGTTGGTTGGTAGGCGGTTTATGTGGAGACCCCACTGCGCTGTTGATCCTCCCTGTATCCAGAGATGGTGTCCCGATGGAGTCCAGGATTTCCTAGATGGTGTCCTGATCGAGGGTTTGCAAGTTGTCATCTACATCATTGCTAAAGTCCAGGACAGGCTGCTGGCCAGGAAGTGACGGTTCATCCTCTACAATTAGAGGGAGAAATGCTATTGGTGGACTCTGTTGGATGTTGACATGAGTAATCCAGTTGACAATCAAGGTTCCATATTTATTGTCAGGTCTGAGCGTGACTTTCCCAGGTTGAGCAGGTCCCTTCTTAGCTCCAGAGTTGGGCAGAGGGTTCTGTACAAGAAATCTCTGTTTAATTGGAGCCAACTGGTAGCCAGATGGTTCCGGACAAGAATGGGGCAATAATTTTCATTTCATTTTTATGCGGCGGAATTCTAATATGGCGGCCGCCTATTAGAAGAGGTTAGCGTTCTAGTGTTTTAGCTTGGAACGCGTTGAGGAATATCGCGCGCTCGCACCTGTGGTGCTGCGCACTTCAACCGTCACCTTGAGGAAGAAGCAGCGTTCCTCAACTGAAGCGCCTGACAGGAAAGCAAATTCAGCAAGGATTCCTATCGCTTGCTTCAAAGTTTGTATCCAGTATTTAGCGGCAGTCTGGAAGGTCTGTAAACCTTCATTTATTCTCTGGGAGGCTTCGCTGGAGAATACAGGTATTTGTTCACAGGGGTTGTGAGTTTCCTCATTCTTTGGATTCTCGCGACTCCTGTTTTTTCCGCCTCAAGTTGCCACATTGCAGAACTCGTATCTGGCCAGAGAAACTAGTGGCTAAGTTTGTAAAAGACTTACTTACATCAAAAGAAAAAAGGCGCTTCATATCTTATTCACTGAGTCCTCCAGCCAGTGTGAAGAGACATTCAGCAGTTGTGGCGCTCTGAGCTATTTTGTGTTCACTTGCAGCAACGCTATCAGAATTGATTTGAGACTAATAATTAAACCTCTAAAAGCGCGCAGCATGTATTTTTCCTCATTCACTGCTGCGTACTAATTTCATCAACCTCTTCAACAGTGCAAGACTCATTAACATCAAGTAGCTATAAATATATATATATATATTTGTAATTACCACCTCTATCTTATTTTTGCCTACGAAGTCCGCAGCGCTTGTAAGAGAAAAGAGACAAGACATAAACTGTTTAATTGCAAGCAATATCGTTTTCAAAAGAATAACCTACAGGATAGCATTTTTTTCCAATAAGAAAAGAAAAGATATATAGAGAGAAGCAAATTCCACTGAGTATTCAGGTATAGAATGTATTTTGTAAGCTTAAGTATATAGGAAGTTCCATGTTAAGGGTTGGGGTTCAGAGTAATATTTTGCTTGTGTTTTCAGGTGCAGGAAGTCCGGTCCTGTGATATTCCGTAGAAGAAGCACCACAGTGGCAGTCTCTCTTTTTCTTCCCATTCCCCCTCGGTACTGTGGACAAACTAACCTCTAGCTCGCAGTGGTGTTGGGGAATTGAGAAATTACGTCAGAGCAGAGAAGTTCAGCAGTTCGGCTCCCGTGGAAGATCAAGTCTGGTACGTGCTTCTGACATTTATCACTTTCAGTTCCTCATTGATGTGTGGGACACCTGTTACACATGGGTATTGATAGTAAATTGCACTGTATTTCCCTTTCTGATGGCTGGATCTCAGCATTGTTCTCACTACCACTGTGTGCCTACTCTGAGGGCTTGTGCCCTCTTATACTAATTAGATTATGAACACTGACATTCACCCCATTTCATCAGGACTAGACTTGGTTGTCAGCAGGGTGTCACACATCTTTTTAATCAGACTCATGCACTTGTTTGTGTACATGCCTCCTCTGGCTGTTTCCAATTTGGTCCTGGCAGCCGACTTACTGCCACACATTGTTGGAACCCAGATCAGGCATTGACTTTCATGTGCCTATGACACCTACATTATGTGCGACCATATCCAATGGACTGATATGGCAGGCTGTTATTGAGTGATATGGATCTGGCAGCACCCACATGGTAGTATAGCTGGGAATGGTGACATGTACCTACCCAGTTCTCTAAGACAACTGAGCCAATCCACCTCGGCCTCTTGTGGTGGCTAAGTAGTTCTCCCTATCCCTTGACAGTTCCCTTTATGACATCCTCCAATTTGTACATGTGGCACAATGAGGTCATTTTGGGCCATATTCCCTCCTGGCACATCCTACATTTTCACTCAGGTCCACATGACATGTAGAATGTAGTATCATAATGGGCTGTTGTCTGTCATCCCTAACCAACTGCAACACAAGTGTGACCCAGTCAGACACAGCAGTGCATGTGTATTGGTGAGGGTACTGTGGTGGTTTGTGGAAGCACATGCCTTCTGTGGGGCAGGACACACTTCTAAGACCAAACCAGGTACACTCCAATGAAAGCCATTTTAATTGCAAGGTTTGGTCTGACACCTGAGAAGTACCGCCAAAGTTTCAGGGACAGCCAGAAGCTCCTCAGCCTGTCCTGGGTAGATTTTGTGGATTGCTCCAGCAAGGCACTGAATGGTTGGGTGGGGGACAGTAAAGTAAATTATTATAATGGGTTGTACAATCTGTTTATCACAGGGCACATGCCCAGTATTTGTTTTGCAGAGTTGTGCAAGCACCTAGTTGCCAGTAAGCTGACTGACTCCAGGAAGCTTGCTGAGGAGGCGAACCTCTGGGCGAGCACCAGAGTTTCCAAAAAGGTATCTGGGGGGACTCCCACAAAGGTGGTCAGGGTCCAACCAGAAGAAAGAAGGGGAAGAAAAAATTTAAAGTAAGGAGTTCTCTAGAGGCCTCCAAAATAATTCTCAAGGGAGCAGTGGTAACCAGTCCCAGTCTGATCCTAAGAAGAAGGGATTCTATGATAAGCAGACAGGGAGTGCTACAAGTATGTGCACTTCAAGTGCAACTCCAAATGTCTCAAGAGGGCACAGCCCCCAACCGGTGGGCAGACACCTGGGTTAGCGACTGTAGCGCTTGGGGAGGAGATAGTCCTAGTTAGCTTTTGGGGGCAGACAGAGGTGACCCTAGTTTCCCTGGGGGACAAAGAGATGGTGCCAAAAACCCATATGCCTGCCTTGACTTCAAAGTACAGCCAGTGAGTCACCATCAATGGGCAATAGGTGGAGGCTCTGAGAGACACAGGAATCAGTATGAGTACTGTGAAGAGTCAGCTGGTTTCCTCATAGCAGGTCTTCCCTAACACATTCCACCAATTCATAGTTGGCAAAAACCGTGAGAGCCCTCTACCTGTGGCTCTGGTTCCCTTTGAGTGGTCAAAAGCCAGGCAAAGGTCTTGTCTTGCCCTAGAAGTCCTGCCAGTGGTATATCATGAGCCAAAGTGAGTAGAAAGGTCCTGTAACACTGGGGGGCCACCAGTACTTGGGCTGCCCCAGAACCAGGAGTCTTAGGCTCACTATAAAGGAGGTAATTCTCCCAGTAGATCAGATGATCCCAAGAGGTGTCACTTGCTGCCTGAGCTTTGGCTTGCCACCTCAAGCCCTCTAGAGTGGGCCTCATGGGGCACTACAGGAGGTTTGTTAAGGGATACAGCACCATTGTTGCCCCCTTAACAGGCCTGTCAGAGAACCTTTGATACCTTCAAGGATGCCATGTGTACAGCACCTTTACTCAAGGCTCCTGACTTCTCCAAAGAATTAATAGTGTAGACGGACATTTCAGAGCCTGGCATAGGGATGGTCTTCGCAAAGTCGAATAAAGGAGGCCTAGTCCAACCAGTAGCCCTAATTAGCTGGAGGCTACTTCCACAGGAATAGAGGTGGAGTGCGATTGAAAGAGAAGCTTTTGCTGTGGTCTGGGCACTGAAGGAGTTGCGACAATACCTGTTTGGGGTGCACTTCCCGGTTCAAACAGACTGCAGGCCCCTCAGATGGCTCATGCAGATGAGGGGTGGAAATCCCAAACTGTTGAGGTGGTCCATCCCCCTACAGTGAATGGACTTTATGGTGGAGCACCATCCGGGGTCAGACCACACCAATGCTGAGGGTCTTTCCAAGTTTTTCAGCCTTAGTGAAGAGAACTCCCTCCTTTCAGCTGGGGGGACATGTGTTAGATGTGACAGCCTTAGGGTGTTCTTCCCCCCAACTTTTTGCTTTCCTCCTAAACTTTTCTGACCTCGTTTTTCATGGTATTAGGACTCTGTGCACTTTACCACTGCTAGCCAGTGCTAAAGTGCTTGTGCTCTCTCTCCCCTAAACATGGTAATATTGGCTCATACTGTTATGTGGTTATATAGTCCTCGGATGAGGAACACTACCATTTTACATGTTCATGTTTAAAGTTGACATCTTTCTTAAACGCTGACTCTTGACACACATTTGCTTTCGCACCCACATGAGATAATATTCTCTGAAATGGATTTACTTACATTTACACGTTTTAATAGGCATATTATCAGGGCCTTGAACATTCTGTACCAGGCTTAATTTCACTGCACAAAATGCTGATGTTTGCTGTTGTCTGCTCGGCTACAGCTCTGCAGGGGTACAATCAATAATGACGGCCTGACTAGCACTCCGGCATCGTAACATGGGTGAAGTTTGTTATATAAACAATACCAATTCTTTGTCTAGACAGAGGAGCATTTCACTGTCGAGGTTGGGCCACCGAGGAATAGCCCCGAGCCGTTCTCAGCACGTGTAACAGAACTGTTACATGACTTTGATGACAAAGCATTGTCCTATGTCGATGACATATACTTAGCATCACATTTGGCCAGAGTAGATTGGATAACTCAATGATTTGCTCACATGGGCTACAAGTTCAAAAAATCTTAAACTGCCTATCTCAGTGTCCTGTTCTTGGGATACAAGTTGTCAAGTGAAGGCAAAAGTCTAGTGACACATTTCCTAGAGAATTGTGTGCTTTTACAACCTCTAAACACATTGAAAAAACTCCAATCAATATTGAGTTTTTAAAATTTTGCCAGAAATTATATACCAGATTTAGCATAACGGGCAAAACCATTGTATGATTTAATTTGTTCAGATTTTTCAAGCACTCATTGGACACCACAACATACAGAGATCTTGCGTTCAATATAAACTGACATGCTAGCTTCAAAACACTTACCTACACATGTCAAAACCACAAATTTGGTGATCTGCAAAATAGCAGGTACCTAAGGTTAGACATATGTCACGTTCAATGAGGGTTCAAAAAAACAAAAGTTCCCTTCTCCTGTTGATGTGATTAGGCAGAGATTATCTCCTCCTGGGCCTCTCTTTTCTCAACGTAAGAAAAAGGGATTAAGTGTACGATAGAGTCTTATGCAGGTTGCCAAATTTACAATAAAATAATTCAATGCTTTGTGATTACACAGTCAAACGAAACAACTACACAGATGCAAAGGAATAAGATGTTTACCTATTTTATTAACCAGTACATTCTTCATTATTCATCCATATCAGTTAAAAACACTTTTCCATGTTATTTATTAAAAAAACATATACAATACATAATAATAAAACAAAGATATTTTGAAAAAGACTGTCGACGCGGCGTTTCGGTGTTCTAAAATATCGTCACCTTCTTCAGGACAACAATTTCGAATTATAAAAACATCTAGACAAAAATATGAACATTGAATTATTGTAAAGAAAGAACTGGTATTCTTATGTTTATATTCCTTTGCTCGTTTTCAGAAAATACATGTAACAATCAAACAAACTTTTCTTTTGACATTGTATATTCATACAACCATCTATTTATCCCCACTTAATCTCAAGAACGGCTCCTTAATTCATTTGGGGTCTCACCCCTTTCATTAGATCAAAGTTGTTCTACCACAATTGTATAATTTACTTTACATTAAATCATCTCTATACCATGGTGAAGAACATCATCAACACTGTTCGATATATATTTACAAATAATCATTCTAATAGTTGGTATATGTTTTTTTAATAAATAACATGGAAAAGTGTTTTTAACTGATATGGATGAATAATGAAGAATGTACTGGTTAATAAAATAGGTAAACATCTTATTCCTTTGCATCTGTGTAGTTGTTTCGTTTGACTGTGTAATCACAAAGCATTGAATTATTTTATTGTAAATTTGGCAACCTGCAAAAGACTCTATCGTATACTTAATCCCTTTTTCTTACATTGAGAAAAGAGAGGCCCAGGAGGAGATAATCTCTGCCTAATCATATCAACAGGAGAAGGGAACTTTTGTTTTTTTGAGTCCATATACCCATCCCTTTTCCAAAGAAGGGTACCTCCCACATGACCTTTAGAACGTTCAATGAGGGTGACACTATACAATCAAATCAAGTCAAAATATCTTTATTCGGTTACAATAACCATAAAAGTTTGACACAAATACATTGCTAAGATAAAATGTACATATCATGATTACGGAAGCATAAATAAAAACAGACGATAAAAACAATCAATAGAAAAGGTACATACATATCATCGTTAGAATCACCCATGCAATATAGACTGTGTAACTAATTTGTAGGAAAGGGTTAGTTAATATATCTTCAGTTATGATAGTTCATAGCGTTTTCTTATTGACATTGCACCTCTAATAAAATTTGAAACAGCAGTGCAAATAGGTAGAGTAGACAAAGACAGTAGAAAATTCAAACCGCCAATATAAGTACATGGCCTTATTTCCCTCAGTAATGGGATTAAAATTTGCCCTATCGGCTCTTTATAAAGGGGACAAAACAAAGTGCAATGTGCTCTGTGCTACTAAATTGTCACACGGACAGGGCGATAAACTATTAACCCAACCTGATTGTTTAGGGAGTGCCACTAAATAGTGCAATGTGTTTAATCGAAACCTATTCAGGTAGAATTGTGCTTGTACGTTAGTGGTAAAAGTTAGATAGAATTTCTGTTCTCTGGGGGATGAGTAAAGGGGATCTGGTGCTACCAATTGTGCACGGCGCAGGTGAGCCCTGACAAAAAATGCCTCTTTTATAACGTCTTTCGAGTTTGTGTTAATTCTTGCAGGATTGTCGTAATAATGCCCCAAACCTAGCTCATACAGATTATTCTTCACAAAGCGAAGCCAGGGAATGGACAGTGCACTATCTAAGTTAGTACAATCTTGGATAACATCTCTTGAGAACATTAAGCCCTCAGATAACCAAATCTTGGCCCATAAAAGCAATGGAGCAATAGCAATTATATCTTCGAGGTAGGCCAACCCAAGCTCCTGATGGCAAAAGTATGTGGGGGCACTATTCGGAGCCAGTAATAATCTCTTTATAAATTTATTTTCCAGGACCTGCAGCTGTCGGGTGTTATAGTAGCCCCAGACTCCCGCCCCATAGGATGCCACCGACAAACATTTCGCTTTATAGAGGGTAACCAGTTCTCTCACTGGTTTATGGCCAAGCTTGCGGGCAAATCGAAATAATCCTTCCATAACCTGACTAGTGTGTTGAGCCCTAGCTGTAATAAGATGGTCCCATTGCATAGTATCATTAAAAATGTTCCCTCAGTATGTAACATTTTTCACCTTATCAATGGTCTTGCCCCTAACCTCAAATTTTCTTGTTTTAGTACCTTTAGGGCCACAGACCATGGGGTAAGATTTAGTAAAATTCACTTTTAAATCCAATGATGCCATAAAATCAGTAAACGCATTAAGTGACTTTTGGAGGCTATTGGCTGTCAGTGCCATTAAAACAGTATCGTCCGCGCACAATAACAATGGGATAGATTTGCCTCCAATTTTAGTGAAATCAAATTCCTTCTCTATTAAAAAAGCCTCTAAACCATTTGTATACAATAAAAAGAGGAATGGAGCTAAGATACAGCCCTGCCGGACACCTTCTGTAGATGGAATTGGGCCCATCATCTCCCCCCCAGGACCATAACGTACGGCAACGGTTGTAGAAGTGTGAAGCCTACGTAGAAGGGATATAAGAGCTTCTTCAAAACTCATGTGCTCCATCAATCCCCACAATTTCTCCCTGTTTACCATATCAAAAGCACTGGACAAGTCCATGAAGGCCAGATGGATAGAACCCCTCCTGGCCTTCATGAACTTGCCCATAATAAGGGACAGGTTTAGACACTGTTCGGTAGTACCCATCCCCTATCTAAATCCATATTGCAATCTTGACACAATCCCTGTACTGGTCGTCCAGGTCTCAAGACGTGCAAGGGTAACCCTTCCCAGTATTTTAGCAGTAGCATCAATTAACAAAATTGGCCTGTAGCAGGCAGGATCATTCCTACTACCTTTCTTATATACTGGAACAACAATTGCTTCCTTCCAGGTTAATGGAATGGGACCGATCACTACAGCTTTAAAAACGTTTGTGAGTATGGGTGCCCATAATTTAGAATTGTTTTTAAACAAATCAAGAGGAACTCCATCGGGGCCAGGGGCTTTCATACTAATTCCCTTTGTTAAGGCCTCCTCTACCTCTGTCACTGTAATTGATAAACTTAATTGTGAGGCCAAACTTAAATCAAATAACGGTTCCCCACTTACTTCGACTATTGAGACATTTTCCGGGTTAAATATGGCTGAAAAGTGAGATTCCCAAGTAGACCCCAGAATCAGCGAATCCACAGGTTTAGGTTCATCCTTAAATAGAGGGCGATTAATTATGTCCCAGAAACTCTTTGAATCTTTCAGAGCACTTGCTCTCTCTAGGTCCTCCCAAGCCAAACTCCTCAGTTCATCTTTTCTTTGTTTGATAGTATGCTTATAAATCTGCCTTATATTTTTGATTTGTGTTCTATCACGTGGGGTAGTGTGAAGGGCCCTGTTAAGATTCCTATGTGCTCGAGAGCACTCCGCATTGAAACATCGCACCTCCTGAGATTCCGTTCTTCCAACCGATCTGGTCAGACCTTTTGCCACATCTGCACAGATCAGTTCAAAGTCATGAACCACCTCATCAGAGGGAAGTGTCATCATAAAGGCAATTCATAACAAGATTCAAGTTTGCCTTAATAATTTTTTCTTCAAATTGGGTGGGATCAACTTTACCCCAATTTAACCTCATTCCTTTGTTATAATTAAAGTCAATAGGGCATCCATCACATTTCCCTGCCCTGGCTGTTATTCTAAGGAATACAGTTAGTGGGTTATGGTCACTTGCAGCATTTGGTACTACCTCAAAGTCACCAACAAGGGGGGAGTACTTCCGGGTAATAAACATAAAATCAATTGTGCTTCCTCTGCCTCCTACAACATATGTGGGGCACTGGGGTAGAGAATTACAGTCCAAGTGATTAGCATTAATGAGACCCAGATCGTTATCAGTGATAATGGAATTCAAGGCCTCACCATGTAGAGTATGAGTGAAGTGTGGCTGAGGCTGATCATCTGTGTGTAGCAGCCCACAAACTCCAGTGTTGCTCAGAGCGAAAATGGAACAATTGAAATCCCCTACCCACAGGATGCATAGGGGCTGCCACTTCCCCGCAATGTTATTAATCTGCACCTGTAAGTCCTCAATCATGTGACTACTATTCTGGTCAAAGATATTATAATACCAATTTATTAACAGTGACTTAACCCGAATTAGGTTGGAAATAAGGACTAACTGATACCAGGGTATAGTTTTTACAACATGAGTTTGTTTGTGCCCATATTTGACTGAAATTAAAATCACAAGCCCCCCTTTCGCCCTCCCAGCAGCTGAGGGTGTTGCATTGACGTTCAACGAGCTGTAACTGTCCAACACGATGTCAACTCTGTGCCATGTTTCTGGGAGACAAATAATATCAAAATCCTTAATATAATTCACCCAGTCCTCATTGGTTAGTTTTACACGTATTCCTGCAATGTTCCATGAAATGATTCTACACAGGGGGATAGCAGGGTCCTGGCTCACCTGGCCAACCTTGGTTGGTTGCGATACAAATACAGTGGGCGTGGATAAGATACCAGACCCCTCCCCTCCCAAGTTCGCATTGGGAACAGGAATTAAGTCCCAAATGCGAGGTTCAGGGATCTTTTTATCATTGCTGGGGGTGCTGATATTTAACAGTAGAGGACCAGGTAGATCTATTAGTTGCCTACTCCCAATATCCTCTGTGTCTAAGTTTCTCCCTAAAACTGGGCGCCCTGGGCGTGAACTCTTCGGATCGGCTATACTGCCTGATTGGACAGGGAGTCAGTCAATATCTGTCAAGCCCGAAAGAACATCAAAGCGGTTAGGGTGAGCAAATGAAAGGGGCTGAAAAGGGGGGGGTCTTTTTGGCCCGTACCCTGGGAATAATGCCTCATGCTCATCCCCTGTTGGGGGGGGTAGAAAAAGCCCAGAGGACAGACCCTTATTGAATCATTTAGTAAATCCCTGGTGTGCTTCAGAGCGAAAAACGCGCACCTTGCATCGTTAAAATTAAGTACAACGCAGTCCCCTTCTAAGCATTTAGCCCACCCTCCTTGCCATAAAAATGTGTTTGAGACAGTTAATGTGTGATGGAACTCTCCTAGAGCACCAATGTGCTGCCTTATTTATAAGGCTTGAGCAACTTTCTTCTTGCCCTGAACGGAGGTAAGGGACACCTGTCAAATTTACTGTGTAAGGAGTACAGTAGGTTTAAAGTATTTCCAGCACCATGCCCATGTGAGCATCTATACCCTGGGTCCAAATTACTTCTCAATTCTTGTGGTATTCTCCCACCCCCTAGCGTGGCGGGTCCTAGTTCATCTTGCCCATCTTTCCCTCCCCTTCGTCCGTCCCCACCAGATATCCCATTCATCCCAATTTCCCTTCCTCTTGTGTCAATTAACTTTTTTCTGGTGCTGGGCATAAAAGTCCGGCTATCTGTGGTAGGTTTGCCACTTGATGATTCCAGTTTCCCCGGGGAGGTACTAAAAGGTTCTTCAATTACCCTTTTATTTTTCCTACTGGGTAGAGGGTCTGTTGCATTTGCATCTTGGGGTGCTAAGTGTTCCCTTTGATCCTGCCGGAATCGCCCAAGATGCTCTTAAATGCTAGCCAGTCGAGAGAGAATAGGTTCCAGGGCATCATTAACAACCTTACTAATTTTTCCCATCAATATATCCAGGTCAACCTGAACATTTTTCCCTCCTACGTTGCGAGTTCTACACACAGTACTTGAGAGATGAGATTGCTTTGTGCGCTTGACCCTTGGCGACATTCCTTTTACTTTTGGATCGGCCCCTGCCACTTTAGCTCGCTTCCTCTTCTCTCCTATCTCACTCGGGGGCCCAGATTTTTCCATAATTAGTTGTGGGGCAATCTCTTCTCCCTCCTGAGTGGCACATGGATTTCCCTGACTCACAATGATAATAGAGGATGATAATGGTGGTGGTGGTCTTGGTTCAGGGTTTATTCCATGATCTACCATATGAGAGTTCTCAGAAATACTACATGTTGCTGGTGGATCAGGGGTGGGCACTAGAGAAAGTCTCCTCTCCGCCAATTCAATTTCCTTATTTAGTGCCCCCACCGCCTTTTGCTGGAAACCATCCAAGGTAGTATCAGTTGTTTTTGGCGCAAGGGCAGGTTTCCGTTTCCCCATGCTAAGTAAAAACGGGTTTTCAACAGAGTTTAACTTAAGTTGTAACCAATTTATGGAAGGTATAATTTAAGACCTTTACCTCGGTGTTGCTTTAGTGGAATTGAGGTCAATATCTAAGTTCCAATATGGAAAAGCCAAAACGCCAAGAGAGTAGGCCCAGCACAGCCTCCTCCGGGCTCCTCCGGGCGCAGACGGCCCTTGGCCCGGGCACGTCCGTGCACGTCCCGCACTGCGGGAGCCCGAGAGTGTCTTTATCCGCCTCCGGCGCGAAGATTGTGGCGCGGGCGGGCGCCTCCAGGCGCAAGGATCAATGGGGGATGCAGTCCCCGGCTGGCCCCAAACAGGAAAGTGCTGGTGCAGGTAAGTAACGGACTCTATACCAATTGCATGTAAATCACATTTATACACTAATGCAGAGATGCATTTTGCACCTACAGAAGAAGTACTGACGGCAGTACAGACAGACGGCAGTGGTGAAAGAAAGATCATTGGCTCAGGGAAAAAGGATAACTCTTGTGATTCTGAGTCCAGCCTTAGATGCTGTCACAAAGGCCAGCGTCCCTAACAGGAAAGCTTTACATTCAAGCTGGATACAGTGAGCCAATTCACTAACAGCAACAGATGTAGACTGTCTGACTCTACACTACAAGCACAAGCATACCTCCAATATGAACACGAATATCCTCTGCCAAGTGAAATAATGGTTCTAGATCAGTATGATTTCATTATCTATACTGATGATTCTACCTAGCCTGCAGTTGGAACAAAACATTAATACTCAGCCCCCTGCTCAGCAGTTAAGGATAAAATGAGGAGTGGAGAATTCCAACCTCATAAAACATACATGCAGTCACTAGGTGATTGCATGGCTGGCTGACTGACAGCTCTAATTCCGGCACCTGAGAAAACAGATCCTGAATTCTCCATACTCATAGTGTGTGATTCGTATTATTGTGTCCAGTCTTACAATGAGTATCTACACTATTGAAGCCAGAATGGATTCAGAGATTCTAAAGGGAACACTATCAAACATAAAATGCTTTGAGGAAAAGTGGCAAAACTTAAAGCATTCCATTTGCTCATCTTCCCACTGTGGGGGATAGAGTAATCCCTAATTCTGATCGCAGGTTAGAATTAATCCTAGCAGCACATGAGGGTCTAGCATCTGCTCACACAGGGGTGGCAGCTATAATTTCACTATTGCACCAATGTGTGGGAATACACATTGCAGGGAATTCACTGGCTGGTGAAGCTGCAATGACAATGGTGCAAACTGCTGCAGTAGATGCAGTAACTTGTTCCAGCACAATAGATGGAGACATTATGAAGACTGTCACAGTTTCACACAGTGGCACCCCTTTACCAATAGGTTTTGCAGCAAAATACTCCTACCAGCTAAGTGCGCAAAACATTCAGTTTGCTCATATTCCCGGAGTGGGGAATAGAGTAATTCCGAATTCTGTTCGCAGGTTAGAATTAATCCTAGCAGCACATGGGGGTCTAGCATCTGCTTACGCAGGGGTGGCAGCTACAATTTCACTATTGCTGCAACGCTACTAGTGGCCAGGTCTGTACAAACAGACAAAAGACTATGGGGCAGATTTACAATAACTGGCTATCCCTGCATATTAGCAGGGACGTGCCAGTTATTTTGCGTGACGCAAAAAAACCCTTGCGCCACCATGGATGCGCCGCATTTATCATGCGGCGCACTGTGGCGCAAGGATAGACATATGCATGATGCATCTGTCGGTGTAAGGGTGACGCAGTGCTGGAATCGTGTCGCAAGCGCGACGCAACTCTAGCACTGCTCAGGGGTGCCCTATACCTAGCATGCTGCGTCACTCCTTACGCCTGCTTCAAGCAGGGGTAAGGATTTGACGCAGTGGGGTCGTAAAAGTGACTCAGTGAAATCTTGTAGATTTCACTGCGTCACTTTTAGGGGTCTTCCTTGTGACGGAACGCCCACCCTGCATACATTATACCTGACGGAGGTATAATGTAGCGCAGGGCTTTACAACGTGACGCATCTCACTAGATGCGTCACTTTGTAAATATGTTGCATAGTGGCGCATTGTTTGCGCCACCACTGCGTCACAAAAGTGACGCAACGGCGGCATAAAAGTGTCGCAAGGGGCTTGTAAATCTGCCCCTATGTCCTTAACCCCTTCGATGCGCGTGACGAGCTCAGCTCGTCATGCTGCGCGGTAGCGCTGTGCGCATGACGAGCTGAGCTCGTCACGACCACACCCGCGATCGGAATGTCCAGCACACGAGCGGAATTCCGATCGCGGTCAAGGGGTTAAATGTGAGATTTGTCAACAAATAAAGGTTTTGACCACAGACACCTCTATTGTTTTCAAACAAGCCTCTAACTTGTGTTTCTTTGGAACACTGCAGACCCCTACATTCTGATGGGTCTTATAAATACATCATGTTAGCAGTGGATTCCTGCTCCTGATTCCTATAGGTTTGGCCTCAGCGATCGGCTGATGCTTGAACTGTTATAAAGGGCTTGCAAGTCTTCATTGACACATATGAAGTAGCCTCATTCCATTCAGAGCAGGGTCCAGCATTTGCCTCTAGGGCTTACAGAGACACCATGGAAACATTAGTTGTGACTGTGCACTACTCCTCCTCATACCATCCTGAGGGAAATGCGGTTGTGGAGAGGACAAACTGTGACTTAAAGCAGTCTTTCACAGCTAGAGTATTAGGTTCAGGTCACCTGTATGGAGTTCAGAGAGCCGTAAACAATCTTCCAAGAAGATCCTTGGGTAGTCGGTCTCTCTATGAGGTCCTGTTTGGGGTTAAGATGTGGGATCCAGACTTTGACAGTCACAGTACAGTGGCAGTGGAAATGCCTTTTGATATCAGTGAACGTTTGGCTGTCTTACAGGAACTAAACAGCTTCCAAGACAAGCAAAGTACCAAGCTACAGAAATGTTGTACCACTGGTGAAGTGAAAGCAGTAGCAGCACCTCCTACTTGGATTCCCGGGATTGGTGATCTAGTGTGGCAGAAAATAACGGAAAAAAAGGAGTTTGTGACTGTCCTGGCTGTCGAGGGTACCAGAATTGTACTTTTACCACCTCTTGCTGGCAACAAACATAAGAGATTTGTTTCGATTAATCTCATCATCCACACAATCTGGCTGGTTCTACATAGTGGGGCACGAGGTCTTCTGGGTAGCTATCTGCCTCCTCTTGTTACCTAGCAGGAAATATCTATACAAGCTTTAACTAACAATGAACTTTCTTCTCCCCGGCTGAGGACCGCTAACACTGAAGTTTCACTTCTTCCAGTTATACCTGCAAACACCATACAGTCATCATGTATGACTAGGCAGATTTCCATACAATAAGCACACAATGAAGTTGTTTATAGCATTTCACCATTGGAGATATCTACCAGATTTCTGCTGCTCTACAAACCTCCTACATTTGCACAAACTGCCTCAGGCTACTTTGTCAGTGTCAGTTTTGATGACTTTTCTTTGGATTCGTCTAACCCATCTCCGCAGCGTGGAACACGTGCATTTTTAGTTGGCTTAAAAGACATACTTTATCCCCCCTCGATATATATTTGGATCACAATTTCAGTATTTTCCTCATCTTTTGGATTGGTTTTGTGACTGTATTTTTCTTACTTCTGAAAGGACTCTATCTCCCAGAACGCTCTGCTGTTGAACTGGAAAACAAGGGGCCCGATTCACAGAACTAACTTAAGACAAAATCCTAAACTTACTACCATTTTGGTATTCACAGAAGGCACTTACTCATTTTGGTATTCACAGAAGGCACTTACTTACTCATTTTGAGTAACTTACTCATTTTGAGTAACTTACTCATTTTGGTATTCACAGAAGGCACTTACTCATTGATGAGTAAGTGTCTTCTGTGAATACCAAAATGAGTAAAATGAGTAACTTACTCATTTTGAGTAACTTATTCATTTTGTGTAACTTACTCATTTTGGTATTCACAGAAGGCACTTATTCATCAATGAGTAAGTGCCTTCTGTGAATACTAAAATTAGTAACTTACTCATTTTGAGTAACTTACTCATTTTGTGTAACTTACTCATTTTGGTATTCACAGAAGGCACTTACTCATCAATGAGTAAGTGCCTTCTGTGAATACCAAAATGAGTAAGTTACACAAATGAGTAAGTTACTCAAAATGAGTAAGTAAGTGTCTTCTGTGAATACCAAAATGAGTAAGTGCCTTCTGTGAATACCAAAATGGTAGTAAGTTTAGGATTTTGTCTTAAGTTAGTTCTGTGAATCAGGCCCAAGGTTCTGAAGCCTCATTCTTCATCACACAAAGTGCGAAGAGACCTGTTGCTTGTGAACATTTCAGTGGTTAAGGTTCCTGATGCAATTGCATGGGATAAGGTACCCTATGATATATTTGGACCGACAGAGACTTTACAAGTCCCTTAGGTATTTCGTACTTTACTCAATGATGTTATTACTGCAGGCAGCATCTCTGATGATTGGGACATTTGTACAGTTAAACAGATGCTTGATGATTTAGAACATTATACTGCATTTGAACATGAAGATATGTACAGTAGTACATCTAATTATGATTAAATGTTTTGTTTTCACCAGTAGAGTTACCATTATTTACATAAAGCAAGTACTCCATGTGCAGTATTTAATTACACACAATGGGGACACCGCCCTCACCACCAGTGGGTAGTTCAAAGACATTTGCACAGAAGTTTGCACATTTTTCTGGTCACGTTCCCGTAGGCCCACAGTCATATTACTATAAACTCCTCCGGAACACAATGCTAATCTATTTGTCCCCTTTCATTTCACAGTTTTTGACACAAGGGTATGGCTTTTGGAAGGATAGCATTGATTTGAAATTCATATGGGGAACTAAAGAGTGGCAGCTTTAGGGCAATGAAGTTTTGTTAAGAGCATGGCTTATACCACAAGAAATTATTTTCCTGAACAAAACAATGCAGCAAACGTCCTGTCTTGGCCTGGCCAAGATAAAGTATATGAATACATCAAATATTCCCACATTTGCTTGCCTTGAGAATTTGGAACAATTCACAAACTAAACAAAGGAAACATTCAACAACATGCTTAGGAATGGTACATACAATTCCTCACATTCCAGTCCAGAGGAATGGCTAGTCCGGCCATTAGATACTAATGGATGTCATGTATGTTTTCTTCACAGAAAAAAACACAGGAGGTAACCCATCAACCCAGTTGAGACATGGGTAACGTTTGTTTAACAGACAACAATGTCTCAACAGGTAATATTTCTAGGCAATTAGATAGGATGCAAACACCAATTACAACACGAAAAAAACAGGGAGACAAAAATAGTTTAAAAAAAATAATAAAGTGGTCTATATTGGAAAAATACAGATACAAATTGCAGCTGGTGTATCAGCACTATTTACATTATGTGTAAGTGTAATCCAAACATTAGTGTGCACAAGAGTGCTCATGCAGAAGGTGAACGGCGCAAGTGAACACATGACAAAGTGTAAGGAATAGCAAAAACAGTGCAAGAAATAACAATTAAAGGACGATTACAAAACATGAATAATGAGGATGCAATTCATGAAGAACATGTTAAGAACCAACAAACGCCAGAAATCGCCTGGTCATCTGCGCTGAGTGGTTTCCTGTCGTAATTGGTGTTTGCATTCTATCTAATGCTATCTAATTGCCTAGAAATATTACCTGTTGATATGTACATTTTCTTAACAGCACAAAAGGGTTAAGGATCAATAGGCCAAACCCACGTTACTTACACACACAACACTCAGGAGTGGTAACAACATACAGCATTGGAAAGCTTTGCCTAGATTGGCTAAAGCATTCAACGTTATATTAGGTGAAAAAACACTTGTCTCTGTTTTCTGATGACATGGATTTATAGGATTTCTTGTTAGGTCCTAGAAAGCTACGTCAAAAGTGCTTTTTGCATGCAATATACAATGAAGTATGGAAGGTTTCGCAGCAGGAAGCTACTGAGCGAATACATGAAATTGACAGAGCAAATTTAGAGAAGGCTCTAGTTGTGGTAGACAATGGTAGGACTACCTTATCCACTAGGATATAATCTTTGAGTAGCATTGTGTCATCTGCTATTGACGTCATACAGAGTGACATGTCCCTTTTACAACATGGACAAACGCAGCTTAGGTCGATTATGCTACTGAGCTTGACTTTGCAGGCTTTGTACAAGGCCCGCATTCCATGGAAGTATGTAACGCCACAATTTTGTTTTCACCATATAATTTGACAAAAGAACAGAAAACCATGGCCAGAAAAGACGCAACATACACAATGATACACATGGAAAAACTAGAAAAATTACAGGCACCTCTATGACATGTCAATTGACTTCCATGTGCATGTGCTTACCAAGCACTTATCAGTGTTCTCACAAAAATGCAGACCTTTTCCAGGGGTTCTCTAAGCAGCCAAGACAAATGATCATGGAAGGGAGCAGCCAGACAAAGCAGAGTGGTGTGGCACATGGGGCTTGTACCTCTTAGAAGCAGTGACGTCTGTGTTTCCAATCACAATAGTTAAATAGAATGTTTCTATTGTGCGCACTGCTCAGTTGCTGTAAAACTGAACTAAGGTCTGTTGTTCAAATTAAATAGCTGGCTTAAGATTGGGTGCTAATGGAAAGTCCCTGATATGTCTGGTGGAAATACTGATCCAGGGCAGAATCAGTGGGACTGGAGGATTGCTCACAACCATAGAGATGGCATCTAGAGGAAATTCCACCATATTCATCACTTTCTCTAGAAACCAGTATTTTCCATTATAGCCCTTGTGTGTGGTCTTCTATTAGAGTGGTTAAGTTGTCAAAGGGAGGCGTGGTGAAGTCTGTCTTGATAGCACTGGATGGCAGTGACTTGCGGGCTGCAGGTTAATACTCTCCATTGCAATCCCTATGCCTGCAGCCCTGTGTCTTCATCCATTATCAGTTGCCTGAACAACAAAGCACAAGTGAAGTCCCTATTTAGCTACAGGTCAAAGCACATTTCTTTTGCCACTCTTTATTTCATGACAACTAGATAATTTCCTCTAAGTACTAATGTTTACGCAGTGATCTTAGTACATAGTGAGGCATGTTTTAGTCATTATACACGTTTAACCTCTTGTAAGTCACTGCCACAAGACATTTTCTCACCTTTAATTTGCCTTTTAAGATAAAAGTACAGTCGATTTATGCAAAAGGCTTGACCCTGTGGCCAGCTGTCGAGGCACAGGCCTGGTGTTCATGCGTTTCATTTACTTTTCCCTGTAGAGCTTAATGCTTGAGTACCTTGACTCTGTCTATCCTCCGTTTTGGCAGCACCCCCATTCTGTACATGGTTGTAAGTGAGTTACAGACCCCGCAGAACATGTGCACTACAGGGAAACCTGTACTATACTTTTTAACATTATTTTGTTATTCACGCTATGTTAGTGGGAGTCACGTAGACCACACCTTTCACCAAGAGGGCATTTTAGTGCTAGGAAAAAGTGGCTGCAACATCACCCATTTATAAACCATGCACCACAGACTGAATTCTCTCGTGCCTGACCATTCATCCTCATGAAGTTGATAAGACACTGTCAAATGTTTGGGCACTGGGTGCACCTGACTTACAGGTGCACAAGTCATTGGGATGGACGACATTTGATTATATGTATGTAACTAGATAAGTGTATTTCCTTGTGCAGATGTGTATAATAACTATGGTTTTTAAAATATATAGATATTTTTTAGGTCTGCTTAACAAGTGTATATATTACTTAAGGTTAAATATATATTTATATATTTAACCATAAGTAATATATACACATATATATTTGTTACTTTACTCCTACTGTAGAAAAATAATAATAATTTTTAAAAAAACTTTGAGACTCTCAAATGAACTACTCTGTCTGACCCTATACCTCTCTCAGTGTATCTTTTATCTCCACTCTCTGACTCATCCCAAACCTCATTCTACTGCTGTGATCTCCAGAATGGCCCTTTCTAGACTCTTCCCTCCTCTATCCCTCCTTGGCTCACCCCAAACCTCATTTTACACTATGATCTCCCAAACAACTCATTCTAAATTCTTCTCTTATGAATCCCTCCTTTGACTCATCCCAAACCTCATTTTACTACTAGGATCTCCCAAATTCCTTTCTAGAGACTCTTCCCTCCCCCATCTCTCCTTTTACTCATCCCAAACCTCATCTTACTACTGTATGTATAACATGTTTATTTTGGATACAAAGATCCATAAAACACAGTTCCACAAGTAACCAGATAAAAACAAATAAATAGACGTCAGTCAAACCAACAATCTCATATAAACATCAATCCCACAATAAAATAGGAGAGAGAAAATAAATAAACAAATAAATAAATAAAAATAAAATGGGGAGACTTCAGAGGAGATGGAGCAGCATCTACAATATAAATATGTAAAAAAATAAATCTTAGACATCATTGCTTCAACACTTGGGACTACGTATGTAGGTGATCCAGGCAGCGTACAAAACTGTTGTCATCCCAACAACAATTACCTCTCTTGTGTTGGAACGTAAAGTGCGTAGTGCATGAACATAATGCCGAAAGCCCAAATGTTTACATTGTGGCCTCAGCCATTGTTTTGTGGTCTATTATAGACTGGACAGAAAAAGGCAAAATGATACAGAGTTTCTTCTGCTGAATTGCATGAGGGACACACATTAGAACTGCAATACTGCATGCCCCATTTTATACAGAAACAATTTAACGGCAAAACCCTGTACCTCCATTTTAAGAAGAGTTGCAGGAGACTGTCAAAGGTTGATTCATAGGGGGGGACAGCTTGATGTCTAAAAAATAATCAGTGAGACGACATGTTTTGACACATTTCAGATCCCTTAACCACAAATACTCTTTTAGTCGTTTTTTGACCAAGGAGCGAGAGACTTGTTTTACCATGAGAAGGGATTCCCAAAGCAAAGGCAAGCCTATCTCATACAGTGTGGCTTTAATATAGGCGAACCAAGCAATCCTCTTGCAACCAGGAGATTTAAGAAGAGCCCTGATCACAATTCTGTAGGATTCTAGTTCATCTGTGGACCAAAGTCTGTGCCAGTACAAAAGAGGGTGACACATAATAAGTTGATTTATAGGAACAATCCACAAATCCAGGAGTTGGGACAGGTGAGGGGTGCTCTGCGAAAGGTTAAGAACGCTCCTCACAAACCTTTTTTCGGTTTTGCCAAGTTCATCACTTTTGACGTTGCCCCACAGTACGACACCGTACATGGCTGTACTTTTTGCTTTGATATTATAAATCTCTACCACTGGCTCTAAGGAGCACGCATGGGCCTGTTTGAGGAGTTTGGCGACATCGCCAGCTTCTTGTTAGAGTTTTAGTGAGCATCTCTTGATGGACGAGGACCAACTCATTCTGTGATTCAATCAGACCCCCAAATACACAAACTCCTGTACTTTTTCTAGAGCAACACCCTGCACCAAGATATTTGCTCTAACAGATTTATAAGAATTAAAAAACATAAATTTGGTTTTATTAACATTTAGTTCAAGACCACGATCACTGCAGAAAATTAAAAAGTGATCAAGTAGTGCCTGCAGACCACGCTGGGTTTTGGAAATTAAAAGTGTGTCGTCTGCAAAAAGTATCTTTGCAATTTTATGAGGGCCAAGTTTGGGTGCATAATTGTGTGCACTAAATCATTAATATAAAGAGTGAACAGTGGCAGGGCCAACACACAACCCTGCCGTACACCGGTTTCAATTTTGAAAGGGTCTGTGAGCTCTCCACAGTTGCCATACCTAACTCTGGCAGTATTGAGTGCATGCAACCTAATAAGGACAGACAAAATATTGCAGGGAACACCCATCTTTTCCAGAACTTCTCACAACTTAGCCCCTAGAATAGAATCAAAAGCTGACTTCAGGTCAACAAAGACCACATAAAGATGGCCCTTGTCTAGCGAGACTGTTTTCCAAAATAGGGCAAAGAAACGGAGGATTCGATCCACCATACTGACCCAATTCCTGAACCCCGCCTGGAGCTCTGAGAAAACTGAGTTATCCTTGGCCCAATCAAGCAGTTGATCCAGTATGAGACGACAGAAAAGTTTCTGAGACGTATTGATTAGGCTGATGGGCCTATAGTTCCCGAGGTCTTCTTTGGACCCTTTTTTGTGAATCGGGACAATCGCTGCGATCAACCATGATCTAGGGATTGGGCCACCAGCAAGAATAGAATGGAACAGCAGCTGAAAATATGTGGCCCAGATCAGAGTTTCTGATCTAAAGAGCTCCCCAGGAAGGGATTCGGGGCCTGGTTCTTTATGTGCCGGAAGTGTCATAAGCGCCACGAGTACATCTTTGAACTGGAAAGATGGAGGGGACCTTCATCTATGGAGAGACATAGGACATTACTTCATTGTATATTCTCTGGGTTTGGCTTGCCTGCATACAGTTTTTTGGAAATGATCCAACCCAGGTCTTTGGTTGTAAAGTATAATCAACACTGGTGGTAGCATTCCGTCTGCCATGAGCCACGATTCCCCGGAAAGATTTAACATCCCCTGCCCTAACAGCTTCTACTAAATCCTCCCACATCTCTCATTCTCAATCATTTTTGGCCTGATGAAGTGACTCTTTATACTCCTTCCTAGTGCTAACAATGTTTTGCCTGTTTCCAGTTTGTAAACTTTGTATAAGAATACGTCTGGAGTTCCTACAACTGGAATTAAACCAGGTATAGCGGGTCTGAACCCTATGGGTCTTGCGGGCATCTTTACTAATTAAAGCTTTAAGGGAACTGAAAAGTCTTGCATGGGATGTAACAATAAAATTATAATCAGAAGTTAGCTGCCCCACGGTGTTCAGTACATCCACGGTATCAGCCACCCGATCATATATCTGGGCCACCAGTTTTGGGTCCTTACAAACAGCCTCCCATTTTAGGGCCCGCTTGTTATTCGAAATTGACAGGGCAGCCCCAGAGTTCGGGGAAGCACACTGATGAGCAATTGATTTGACCACACTTAGAGATAGATGGAGAGCACTGTGGTTGCTATCAAGGCGCTCAAAAACTATCATGTCTATGAGGGATGGCCATATTGGAAGGGACAGGAATATATAACCAATGCGACTCTTTTGTGATGCACGCTTCTGATCTCCCAAATAACGCTTACTAGACTCTTCCTTCTTCTATCCCTCCATTACCCTACTCAATCCAACTAACAGACTCGCATGTCCACCACTTAAATTAACTCATATTTCTCTATACTAATCCACCAGTTATCCTTTTTGGGTTCCTGAGTAGCGTGTTAGTCACCAAAAAGTGCTTTGAAGCCTCGTCAGGGGGCAGTAAGCGCTATATAAATACAATTACGATTACAATTACAATTTACTGTAGCAGAGATACCATCAGCTGATTGGAGAAAACATGGTTTTACTTCTCTGCCAATTACAACTTTTCACTTTGAGTACTGCTTACAATATTATCAAGCAGGCAGATATTACGCTCTAGGGGAGGGAATTTGTACGTGAGGCATGGGTCTTATCTTTCACTTATGGATGTAGAAATGGTGCAACTGAGGTTTTTCTTAACGGTCTAGATTGAGAGAATGCTTCAGGCCATTCTCTATTTTGCGAGGAAGTTATACTTCCTGGGGCATTTAATGTGTCCAAGGAAAACTTGTCCTGTTATCGGAAAGGTTCCCAAGCTGCTGTAATTCGTCCGGCATTCAGACTGCTTTCAAATAAAGCAATTTGATGTTGAATGACCAAGGTTGCTGTCGGATGAAACTGGGAATTCCATATGTGGTGGCGGTTTCTATGGTTGTGACCTGTTGTACACAAGTGGTTTTTCCACCTGCTTGTACAGTTAGGAAGATGACAATTTGGTCTTTAATTCCAATTTCAAATGTGAACTTTGATGCTCTAAACAGACTGAAAGCCTTACTGTTTCACAAGGAAGTTGCCTTAACATCTGCAAGGGAGATGTTTGATCTTCAAGTTGCAAGGTCTTCTTCTGAGATATAGTTGTTACTATACATTAACCTTCCACACCATTTTGGGGATCTTGTGCACCACATTTTTAACACCTCGAATACTGTGGGTGTAGTACACTTTTTTAAACAATTGGCTGCGGGTTTGTTAGTACCTTCCAGACTGTCTTCGGAGTAATTCCATCTTGTATACACTCCGTGCTTGGGAGCAATTGTGAAGGCTTGCCACTTGTCCTGTTCCTCATTGTTGGGATGTTGATTTTATTTTATCTGCTCCGCAATAGATGTTCCATCACGCGGCCAAATACGGATGGCACTGCCGCATATGCTCCTGTGTCATGAAAGGATGATTCAGTATTTTAGCACACCCTTGTTTCAGGAACTAAATGATAGCTGGTTCTTGTCCTTTTGGCCTATCTGATTACACTGCATGCAGCCTGTGTTCCTCTGTCGACTGTGCACTTTCGAGTGTGCCCTGGATATATGCCTTGAAATGCAACCGGTTCAATCAGTAAACATAAACCTGCTGGTGGGTCCATTAAAAGCTCACTTGCAAAGTTGTCCTGTGTGATTGCTGTTGCTACAAAATGTATATTATGAGCCTTTCTGGGATGCTTTAGATCCTGGATTTCTTGATCTTGGCTCTTCCTGTGCGGATGCACTAGTGGCTGTCACATCTTCTGTGGTTGCTGAGGAGGGTGGATTTGACCTTGTTTGTTCATTGGAATTTGTGAGAGGGGTGCCAATGGAACAATTGTCTGTGGCAACTGGGAACAGTTTTCTTTCGTCTGCTTCTTGGAACATTTAAACAATCTGGCAGTTTCGACTAATTGCTTTTAATGCAGCCTTTTAATATGCTTTTTTATATTCCCTTTTAAATATGTTTTTTGCTTTCGCTATGCTTTTAATATTAAAGAGTACATTGGTTTTCGGATTTTAGGTTTAATGACATATTTGAACTTATATTTTAGCATATGTTTTAGGAAGCTTTTAGTCACCTTACGTCCAAGTAGTGGGTGTTATGTGGTTATATAGGCCTCAATGAGGAACATCACCACTTTACATGTGCATGTTTAAAGTTGACATCTTTCTTAAATGCTGACTCTTGACACACATTTGCTTGTGCACCCACATGGGAAAATATTATCTGAAATTGATTTTCTTCCATTTACACATCTTCGTAGGCATATTATCAGGGCCTTGAACATTCTGTACTAGGCTTAAGTTCACTGCACAAAATGTTGATGTTTATTGTTGTCCGCTCAGCAACAGCTCTGCAAGGGTAGAATCAATAATGACGGCCTGACTAGAGCTCCGGCATGGTAACGTAGGTGAAGTTTATTATATAAATGAAACCAATCCTTTATTTAGACAGAGGAGCGTTTTGCTGTCACTGTCAAGGTCAGGCCATGCTGAAATTCCAGCCCAGCTGAATTCTGTTTACCTTCCTGAGAAGGGCGATGGCCCGCTCTGCACAAGAACGGGCTCCCAGATAAAACATACCCACAGGTAACTAGGGAATTAGAGCACCCTAATACAGTGGTCTTTCAAACTTTTTAATGCTGTGACCCCCAGTGAAAAAAAAATCATCGGGCCCCCCTGAGAAGTTTTTCACAATTATTCTATTAAATTGGCAATGTTTAACTATGTCTAGACTTATTTAAACAGTGCAGTGAAGTTCTGCTACCATTTTAAAAAAGCAATCAAATACATGATTGCAAAATATACTATTCTGGTCAGGCAGGGCTCACTAATGTTTAAAAGTATCCACAGTGTGATTATTAGAAATGGGGGTGGGGGTTTTAAAGAATATTTGAAGTATCTTCCCTTTTGACACATACTCCCACCTAGGAAATAAATGACAAAAGATGTTAGTGATGGCTCATTACAAAGCGGCTTATGGTCACTCATTTTTTTTCTGATTAAAACAAAGCACTGTTATCAGCATAATGCTTCTTTTGGCCAGAGCCTGGGGCCCCTCTAGGAACACTTAAGGCCATCCTAGGGGGGACCACTCCCCAGTTTGAAGATCCCTGCCCTAAGGTATTCCGGCAGATTCGTACCCCTCATCCCACTAGGTTAGGAAGCGCTAGGTAGGAGTATAGATATGATCATATATGTATGCATATAGTCAATGAAACAGCACAATGGTTGAATTATTTATTATCTTTACAATTCTCATAATGCTGATTACTCTGTTCTGTTTACTCCTCTTAATCATTGCAGAACACGTATTTTACACAAGAATCTTATTGCTTCAATAAATGTTTAAAATATCAATTAGAGTTTTTATTGTGTATCCTTGTGGGCATGCATGAGTTGCTAATGAAAGGGACTGATCTGTTTCCACAATTTCCTTGGGAAATCAGAGTTTCATGTTTGGGGGTTGCACATACCATCTGGTAACTTGTAAGGTTAGAGGTCCAGATGGTGCACTCTGAGCATCAAGGACTACGGTCAACATATCCTGATGGTATGTGTGGACTCAGTCTCGTACAATTTTGACGTTTATGATGTCCAAACACACAGTCTTACTGATAGAGTATGAACGGTATGACAATACCCAACTGGCATATTTAATTTACTTATAAGTCCCTGGTAAAGTGCACTACATGTGCCCAGGGCCTGTAAATTAAATTCTACTAGGGGGCATGCAGCTCTGATTGTGCCTCCTACTTAGGTAGTCCCTCTAACCATGTGTCAGGCCTGCCATTGCAGAGCATGTATGTGCAGTTACACTGCCATATCTACCAGGCAAAATAAACCTTTTGCCAAGTCTAAACCTTCCCATTTTATACATATAAGTCACCCTTAAGGTAGGCCCTGGATAACCCAGAGGACAGGGTTTTTATTTTTTATTTTTATTTTAAAGGTTTTATATAGCGCTAGCTGGACCTTGAGGTACAGAGCACTTTACAAACTCAAGTGAAACCCTTCCACTAAGCCTACGACAGACCCAAGACCTGCTGACCTTCAGGAGGCTACTCAAGACCTGGTTGTTCGACCAGTAGCAGCACCCCCCCCCCTTTTTTTCTCCCCCAGCGCCTTGAGACCCTCGCGGGTAAGTTGTGCGCTTTACAAATTCTGTGATTGATTGATTGATTGAAGAGCAAGGTAATAATCATAGGTACAAGAATTACTTAAAATATAAAACAAGAGAAGTGTAATTTTACAGAGTAGCACACAATAATGTAGACATCGAAAAAAATGTAAGGCCCTTAAGGATGAAAATAACTCAAATGAGGTCCATTCAAAAACAAATTAGGGGTGATGGGGAGAGGGACATCAGAAACAATAAAGGTGAACACAAAGAAAGAACATAACCAACAGAGCAGCAGAAGTATGAACTGAACACGTGAACCTAGTCGAACCAGATTCAGTTTGATTCATGAGTTCGAGTATTTATTGAGGAGATGGCGTTTCAGGTCTTTTTTGAAGCCAGGGAAGGAGGGGTTGCAGCGAACATCCCTAGGGAGGGAGTTCCAAATGCTGGGAGCATTACCTAAAAAAGAGCAAGTGGGTAATTTTCCTTTTTAGTTTTGGAGGCACGAGAAAAAGAGCGGTGGAGCTTCTCAAAGGTCTGGACCTTCCTGCTTTTGTTAGTTTGTTGTCTAAATAGTCGGGGGAATGGGAATGAAGTGCTTTGTGGGTGATGCACGCAGTCTTGTAGATGCATCTTCCTTCGATGGGAAGCCAGTTTAAGGACTTGAGGGCCGGCGTGATGTGGTCATACCATTTGAAGTCTGTTATAAGCCGAGCAGCCATGTTAAGTACTGATCTGAGGGGGGTGAGGTGAGTTTTCGGGGTCCCTGTGAGGATAGCATTCCCGTAATCAAGTTTAGAGAGGACTAGAGATTGCAAGACCCATTTGAAATCGTCCGATGGAATGAAAGGTTTCATTTTTTAGAGGTGTTTAACTGTGTAAAGCACTCCTTTGGCTGAGTTTTTGATATAATCCTTCAGTGTCAAATTTTTGTCCAGGGTGAAGCCTAAGGACTTTGCCGAGTTGGATAGAGTGAGCGAACAGTTTAGGGCCTTTAGGTCACTGATCCAGCCTTGGATTGGAAAGTGGTTACTTTTAGGGGAGAATAGAATGACTTCTGTTTTGTTGGGGTTTAATTTTAGATGGTTGGAGTAAAACCGGGATTGAATCTTACTCAATGTAATATTAAGATGTAGGATGTCTCTGTGTGATTTGATATTATAGTAGAGTTGCGTGTCATCTGCATAGAGGTGATATTTGATTCCTGCTTGTTTCAGGATGATAGTAAGGGGTTCCATAAAGTGGTTGAAAAGAGAGGGGGAGAGTATTGAGCCCTGGGGGACACCAAGAGAGACAGGTGTGGATTTCAAGAGGCAAGAATTGATTTTGAGTTGTTGTGTTCAATGTTGGAGGTAAGATGAGAACCATTTTAAAACTGTGCCATTGAAACCGGAGCGTAACTTCAGCGATTCCAATAAGGATGAGTGGTTGACTGTATCAAAAGCCGCTGAGAGGTCCAGTAGGATGAGAAGCCAGCCATCTCCATTCTCTAAGGCTCGATGAATGTCATCTGCAATGTTGAGCATGGCAGTGTCTGTGCTACAGCCTTTCCTGAAACCAGATTGGAAGGAGTCGAGTAGGTTGTATTCATTTATGTGTCTGTCGTGTTGTTGTAAGATGCATTTCTCCATGGTTTTTGCTAGGAATGGGAGGTTAGTGATAGGTCGGAGGTTGTTGAGACCATTAGGGTCGGCCTTAGGGTTTTTGAGAATAGGTGTGATTTGACCAAGTAGGAGGGAATCCGGGACACAGCCAGAGGCGAGGGAGGTATTAATAATTAAAAGGAGATGTACTTTTAAGTTTTACATCAAATTCTTTTTTCACTACTGCAAGGCCTATCCCTCACATAGGATAAAAGTGGGATTACCTTATTATATTTTATAAGTGTAATTTACAGTTGGGAAGAGATAAACCCGTCAAGTCTGATGTCTCTAGGTTCACAATTTAAAATCCAAACTTATTGCGATGTCGGATTTTAAATTGCAATTCTGAAAATTCCACTTTTAGAAAGTGAAATTTATTTGCTTTAGCAATTTGGTGCCTGTAGCCTGTCTCTGATCACATGGCTGAGCGTAGTTGGCAATTGGGCGTTGTGTATTCCTCCTAGACAGCCACCCACATTGGAAGCTTAGGTGTGTTCCAATGGGCCATCTCTGACAGGATGGGAGGGAGGAGCTGGGCACAGTCTCACTTACAACTGAACAGACTGTGTCCTATCCACACACAAAGGACTGCATGCCCCCCTGTAGTGTGTCTAGAGAAAGGGCAGGAAGGGAGGATCTCTGTGCACTTTAAAGGCGTCTTTGAAGATGCCCCCAGTTCAAAGGCACTACTGGGTATAACTACAGGTCCTCAGACACCACCAAGACAATATACTTCTGGACATGTGGATACTCTGCCAGGAAGAAGGACTGCTGTGCTGCTAAAGGACTGCCACTCTGCTAGACTGCTTCTTTGCTGGATTCCTGATTTGCTGTGCTGAACTGCTGGCCTGCTGCCCTCCTGCCTGGGTGAGAAGGACTGGACCCGCATCACTTGACCACCGAACCCAGAGAGATTCCAAGGGCTATTTGATTGGCCTCCTGATCTGAACCCTCGGGGATATAACAGGCTTCCAACTGCTGCACTTGGACTCTGCCATCTGTGAGTCTACCCTACCAAGTGGTGCCACCCCAATCCTGGACCCTTGGAAGTGGGCCTCAGCTGCTTGCCAGCGGAACAGACGCATCGCTGCTGCTGCATGCATTGGACCCATCGCAAAAGACTCACATCACCGCCTCTCTGCATTTTGACACATTGCCTTTGGAACCACAGCTGCGCAATGCTTTTCCTGGTGCAAGCACCTTGCATCTCTTGTCAATGGCAGCTTTAACGACAAAACTCCGAATCGCAGCTTTACCGCTCATCGGAACCGAAGCATTGTTGCGGCTGCACCTCGCTTCCTCGACACCAGACTTTGCATCGCAAGCCCGCTCGACAGGTTCCTCGACAATGAAGCAAAAGGACCCAGCACCGCAGCCTCGCCACATCTCGGAACCCACACATCACCTCTACTGCTCAGCGCATCTTCAACTCGGATTCACGCAATGCTCCGCAACAAGGATTCAAAAAGGTACTTTGTTCAGAGGACCTAACTGGGTCTCTGTAAGTGGCCCGCGCTCCATCACAGTCGGCCTGAACTTGTGACTTTGTCCTGGTCCAGCGCAACCAGATATCCCTTGATAGAGTTTTGTGCTCTTTGGTGCTATTTTTCACTATAAACTTTCAAAAATCAATATCTCAGGTTCTACTAATTGGATTTTTGTCATTTTGGTCTTGTTTTATTTATTAAAATCGACCCTATTTTTCTAAACATGGTGTGGGATCTTTTAGCATGGTGTTTTCACTGTTTTACTGTTTGAAGTGTTGCAGAAATCCTTTACACATTGCCTCTACATTTAGCCTGACTGCTCTGTGCCAAGCTACTAAAGGGTAAGCACAGATTAATTTAGGGTTTGCTGCCTTTTATCCTGACTCGGACTGAGGTTCCTGCTTGACCAGGACTCATTACCCAGTAAACCAACAACCCAATTTCTAACAGATAGCATCATGGAAGATATGGATGTGTCCACATTCTCAGACTTTGAAGCATTGTCTTCTTTGAGCATTGTACACTCAATGGGGGCTTTGGGATGTAGTATATCTTACCATCAGGAGACTGATATCGGGAGCTGGTTCAAGAAATTACACATTTTTCTCAAACCAGAAAAACTCTTCACTTGTTTTTCTCCTTATCAATGCATGGTTGAAGTGATTGGAAATCAGAAGGAAACTGTTGTCTCTGCCAACTCACCAAGATGATTTATTACCCGCCTGTGAGTGGCGGGAGGTTTCAGAGACTGAATTATTTCTCCTTTGGTTATGTTACCAGTAACTTCTTCTAGTGCAACCCTGCTCTGTCAAGGAAGACTAGATTTGTTGCAGTGAAATAAACAGTAATAATGCTTTCCTTGGTCCTGAGTACTGCAGGCTGAGGCCCAGATTTACTAAGAATTTGCATTGCCCTTGCATGACTCAAGTCCCCTAAAGCAACACAAGTCCTTAACTGGGATTTACAAAGCCACACAAAGGGTGATTTGCACTGCCTTGCAACACTTTGTAAAGAAATGTAATACAACGCAGTTACTCATGCTGGCTTGTGTTCCATTTAGTTGTGGTAGGTGTTTCATGGGTAGAGCATGGGCATTCCCATGCATCCATCCAGGAAATTTGACGCAATCCCAGATTTACAAACACTTGTAAATCTGGGATTGTGCCAAAATGGTGCACCTACCACAGAGAGACGTAACGAGGAGCAATATCTTTATTTCTCTCCATTATTTCTTCTTTACACATGTGCCGGATTCTGCAGCACAAATATAAAGAGGAAATTCCCTCTAAGGATTTTTTGTGCAGGAAGGCATCCATTCCTGCACAAAAACAACCCTGCCCATAATGCAGGCACATTTGCACTATGGAGCAAGAATGCCAGCGTTGGCGCTAGGCAGCACACAGTGCACCAGCACAAGGAGGGTGCAAAAATGGTCCATATCTTCATAAATATGGAGCATTTTTGCTCTCTCCCTTTCTCCACTGCATTGCATAAAATAATAGTAAATATCTCCCTGAGTTTGAGACTGAGGAGGAAATCCACCTACTTGATTTTTTAACTTAATAGGTGGGAGTAAGTTTAACGTAACCACTCTGTCATAGAACTCAGATATTTAGGGTAAAAACAGACATTTCTTGAGCAATTTAGCACCGGTAGCATGAGCCGTGCAGAAAAATCAGTGGGAACAACACCATGCATTGCGCAAAAGCGCGTGGCAATTCGAGTTAATTTCGCCACTGCTTGAGTAGAAAATCCACTCGAGCTGCAGCAAATCTACTCGAGCTGCATCTCTCTGACAGCGACCACTTATGACGCGTCAGAAAATCGTGCTGGGGACGTCAAATCTCGCTTGCGCTCAGCAGCTTGCATTTTCTGGAGCCTCGCATGAGAAACATTCTGCCATGGGCAATTGGGGGAATTTGGCCAGAACTCCACGTTAAAGAGTAACACGGAGTCAACCAAGGGGTATATTCACAAGAACGTGTGATAACTACCGCAAGAGTAGCGTAACGCAACTTCCAATATCGCAGCCCATCGTGGGAAAATATCCACATGTCAACGTGGAATTCACAACAAGGCGGTACCATGCGATAGCCACCAGATAACGCGTCAAATGTCAGTGTTAAAATCAACGCCACGCCGAAAAAATGCGAAACGCGAACGTGAGAAATCATGCGATGAGGCCAATCGCGGTACAGAAATCAGCGAACACCAGCCACAGGCCTGTAAATCCCACGCGGCCGGCGGGAAAAAGCACCATAAAAGAAAGAAAAAAAAGAGCCCAAAAACAATTCAAACTGCGTAGCAACATGGATGCACCCGGACCGAGTGCAGAGGACAAGCCGAACACCACAAGCCATACGGAGGACCAGCCAGGAACCCCGCCTTCGGGGAAGGGCAAGGACAAGAGAAAGAGGAAGACCGGGTACAGTCCGCAGGAAGACCAGATCATCGTCACAGGGGTGACCGAACACCATCAACAACTGTTCGGCACCTCCACTGCGGCACTGGCAACCCAAACCGAAATATGGCAGGCCATCCTCACCAAGGTCAATGAAGTCGGAGTGTCCAGGAGGTCACTGGAGGAGGTCAAGAGGCACTGGTATGATCTGAAAAGGCAGACCAAACATGAGCTCGCCGCCAACAGGGAGGCAGCCACGGCGACTGGAGGTGAGAGTCCTGCGACACAGGAGGAGCTGCAGCAAATGGCAGTCACAGTCAGCAGTGAGGAGATGGTGGCAGGATTGGGGGGCCTGGACACAGCACGATACGACCTGACCCAACAGCAACAGGGTGAGTAACCACTAGAGACGGGGGGCGGGGGAAGATGGGCACAATGGCACACATGCACAATTACGCGCAGCACACAGCACACCCACAATGACAGTGGAACATGTCCCTGAATGCCTTGGCACACTGCAGCACACATAGAAATGCCAAGTAGGCCCCCATCCACAATGTGCACAGAGGGCCCCCCCATCACCAATATCACAACCGACCCGTGCACATGTGCTGAATCCAGCAAAGCAGCTGCTCCGTGACCCACACTGACTATGCAAGTAGCACTGCATGTCCGATAGCACGGCAGCTGCCCCAAAAAAATGACATGGCCCACGAAGCGACATGGAGGTAGCCAAGTGCGGATCACATCCGTAAAGGAGCAGGTCACACTCCGACGTGTCCGATGTGCACCCACAACCCATGCCTCACAATACACGCAGCAGACGAACAATGCACCAGGCCACAAAAACAGTCCGCGAGCACACATGACCCAAGTCAAAAGCATATCAGGCCCTGAAAAGCACACAATTCAAAGGCACCCCGCCTCAAAGGGAGAAGGCTGCACGAAACAGAGCTGTAGGGGCAACTCACCCACAATGCAGCACACACACATAGCAATCACTGAACATCAGCAATGAAGGCAATGTGGTACAAAGTGAAACACCAGCACCACATGACAGAGCTCACAACAGGTTCCGCTCGTGCGTAGTAACTGTCCACCCACATCTGGCATTGCCTGACACTGTGTGATGATAATGTACGGGCACTACCACACATCCGTCATGTAGTCGAAAAAGACACTGACTGCCATCAAATAGCCAGCACCCCCCAAACAGTAACAATGTACATTGGCATGCAGTCTGAATGTATACATCTGCAAATCATCACCATACATGTGAAACTCTGTTAACCTGCATCTCCCCTTTACATTGCAGATGGACAAACAACACCCCCTGCAGAGCACACCATACATCCCACCATTGATGATGAAGAGGACAACCTGCACACATGTCAAGACACCCTCCAATGCATGTTGGACAGCCTATGCACCCCACCCCCAGGAGCAGGCCAGGCCAGCTGCCTCGAGGTGACCCCACCACCTGCACAGACCACACAGCAGGAAACACACACCACCACGGCTGTCTCCCAGGACCACCCCAACCAATACATGGAATTGCAACGGCGTGTGTTGGGTTGCCAGGTGGAGTTGGCTCATCAGCTGTGGATGGGATTCGAGCTCGTGGCAGCCAAACTCGATGCCATACGTGGGTGTCTGAGTCCCATCAGGGACCACGTACAGTCCCTATGGGACACCCCCTGTACTCACCATGCTCCGCCACAGACCTTGGCTAACCTCGCTGGTGCCATGAGTCTAATACAAGCACTGTCTGGTCAGACAGGCACCAGCCATGACAGCACAGAGTTGGCACAGATGCGGAGGGCAATGGACACCATGGAGCAGATGCAGGCTGGAAGGATGTCCGCCACGGCTGGACACCAGCTAGCAGTGGCCGGGAACAGCAACGCCCTGCAGTACTCCAACTTGCCATTGCTGCCACTGAGCCATTCCCAGATGACTGCAGCGGGAACATCGACATACACAGCTCCGACCCCTGATGTGTCCGTGTTACACTGTGATGCTGCCCCATCTGATGTGTCAGGGGCACATAGCTATGCAGCCATCACCCCGACACACACACCGGACACACCGGACACAGAACCCGTATCAGGGGAGTGAGAAGGGGATGGGAACTACTGTGTGAGGAAGGAGGCAGTAGCATCCAGCACCGCCATATGGCCTGTCCCTGCCTGGTCATGACCTATGCATCATGCCCTGGGAAATACCTCCTACTGACCTCCGGAACACCCTGCGACATTCACCCGGACCCCGACACGGACTGCCATTTCTGCACCGCTGGCCAATCACACAGCAATCCTGCTGCGGACTGCACTCTCCCTCTTCCCAATCACCGTGCAATTCCCAAAGGACTCTGGTTGGCACACCACTGGGCTTCCATGTGATGTGGGCTTGGATGGCCAGTTACAGCTCCAGCTCCGTCAATCACCTGAATGTGAATAAAACATTCTTAATCACACAGATGTGTCATCAATATGTTCACTCACGTATGGAAGTATGGCTGAATGTGGGGAGGATGATTGCACATGAAGGTACACCGTGGTAACTGACATCTATGCGCATATCTATCCCTGAGACACATGGCCAATTGGATGACTGGGAAGGTGAGTACTAGCTGTGTCCCAATTGCACATCAACAGCAATCTCACAACACCCCAAAGTAGGCACACGTCCATGTGTTGAATAGGGCCGTGTGTAGGAGGGACCAAAACGGTGGCAGGCCAGAAGTGGTAGCCCACACCACGTGTGACAGCAGAACTTCACGTCGCAGACCGACTTACACACATCTGTGTGGACACAATCTGTTGTGATGTATGACATTGCTGCACATGGTCAGAGGTTGGACACCATACACACATAGCTGGAGTCATGTAAGTGCACATGTCATCCAGCACCTAGCCGAAAACAATGTCTGGCTCCCACAGGCGGAGCTTGCCAAAGGGACACACCCCCATTGCACATGCGTCAGTCAGTTCCTCCCTGTGTTGTGACGAGGCTCATTGTGGCACACAAGTGGACAATCTAAACAACACACCTCACAGTTAGACACCAGTGGAGTTGCATAGGCTTTATTGGCATGTGCGTTTCAGTACGGACGAGGCAACGGCCAAAACAGGCAGGGACATGCTTAAGACACTTACACGCAGCATGGGTACATGTCGAGGTTCAGTTGATGGTGGGGCTGAAATGGACAACATTCATCACGGATGGCAACGCTCACAGCCCACCTTGCCTTGCTGGATGAGTCATGTGTTGTTTGGTGTCTGCACATTGCCCCGTGTGAGGGGGCACAACTCACTGCACGTGGGGTCTGCATGGTGCTCTGCCTCCGGGGTGCACCGATTGTCTGCTCTGCCGACAGTGATCAGGTGTGAGGGTCCGACAAGTTCACATGTCGTGCTACATTGCCATGTGTGTGCTCTCACCCAGCAGTGTGTCCGAATTGGCAACGTTGCCAGACGACGCTGTGTTGCTCCGACCATGGACCTGCGTCGCCTTGCACAGGTGTGTGCACACACGTGTTATTCCACGCACATGCATCCAGAGCCCGACCGAAGGCAGACGTGTCCTCTGTTTTGGTGGGATATGTGAGCAATCCCCACGATGCAACAAGTTGTTGGGCCATGTGCTGTGGGTGGCAATCGGATGTGGCTGCAGGAACGTAGTTACTCGTCCATGAATGCCCGTGCAGCTTCATGTGCAATGTGTTCCAATAGTACGTCGTTGTCGTGTTCAAGGAACACCAGGGTGAGCCAATCCATTAGGTGGTCCGGGCAGGTGTGCTCAGCCCACGCCGTCTCACCGATCCGCAACACAGCCCAATAGGGGAGCGCCTCGATGTGGTCACTGCACACGAGAAATTGTGCAATCTGCCATGCACAACTACCAATACATACGCAGTATGTCAAGGTATCCCATGCACGGCTGTCTCTGTTACACTCCTGTTCGTGATCCAACAGGGGGCGCAGACACAAGTCATAGTCCAATTCATCAACAGTTGTGTTGGATAAGCAGACATCCATGGGACACTCGAATGTGCATGTTCGGCAGTGGAACCAGGGCTGGACGCAGGTGACGTGGGCAATGCGGAAGCTGAGCCTGTAACTGATCCGCAGCACTGCCAGTGGCAGTGCACCCAGTAAATGCAGCATACATGCACGGTACTGTTCCACGTGACAGGGGTTGTGCATGTGCCCGGTATGGCCTGCCATTGCGTTGGTGCGTCTCGTGAACAGGCACTCTTCTGGACTGCGGCAGTTGTGTGGAGGATATGCCACAGCTCTGAGCAATGATTCGTATGTGTGTGCAACGTTGTGGGTTATGGGTTGCTGTTTCCGTGAGTGTCAAGGGCATCCCATGCGGGGGTACCACAGGCAGGGGCTTCTATGTGTGGGCTGTGGATGAGTCGGATGGTTCATTTGCGGAATGCGTGGTGTGGGAGTCGTCCCCGTCTGCATTGCATCTCTATCAGGGTGTTCCAGGCGCGTTCTGGACCAAGGTCGGAGGAGCAGGTGTCCTCCCGCATTCTGCATTGGGACAATGGTGCTTTCATCCCTGATGCTTGTCTGACTACTACTTTCGTTTTCGGAATGTGATGTGGGTCTGGCGCTGAGATTGGGGGTCGGCCTTGGGCTCATGGTGTACGGATGGCGATGCACACACACATGTTGGCATGTGGAGCCAGGTGCCCGAGCGGCCTTGCGCTGCTTGTGCTATCTCACTGCGTCTCTCTCCCTCGCTCTCTCCCTCTCTTTCCTTTGTTGGGCGCATGGCACACCTTCTTCTCTTGGATTTGGTCTTCCAGGCTGTGTGCTACGGATTGTCCAGTGAGGAGCAGCTAGGACTCATCCTAAGGGTTGTTTCTGCTTTTGTTTGTATGGGGTTTTGTGTTGGTGATTGCATTGCTGTATGACTGATTCTCCATTTTCTGGCCACGCATGTATGTTTATTTTCCTGCTTGTGCGACATCAGGCAAAATGTTTGTTTTGGGATTCGTGGTGTTGGTGTGCAATTTCTTAGTCCAGGGTTGGGGGTGGTCCCGGGGGGAAGGGGGTGTTGCGGGCCTGGGGGTGGTGGCGGTGGGTGTTGTGGCCCTTTTGGGTGTCCGGGCTGCATGATGAGTGACTCCATGGCATCTGTTGCCCTTCGGATGTGGCCCTGGGCTGTGCTCCCTTTTGTGGTGCTGGCTGCCGTCCGACTTTACATCAGGTCAGAGCAGGTGTAGATTTCCTGGTGCTAAAGCGCCTTATCGCCTGTTTTGTGTTCTTATCGCTGATGTGGCTGGTTGTTGTGAATGTTGAGATGTTGTCTCGACTTTTGTCACGGGAACGCCTACTCTGCATCTCATTAGCGATATTTGCGGGGGTCCTCTGTGGCGATCTTTTTTGCGGCTGCTATCGCGGGTAAACTGGTGCTGTGGGCTGTTTACACCGGCTTGTGAATGGGGGGGTAAATTTATCACGACTTTGGCTGCGATAAAGTGCCGTTAATTCGGCGATAGCTCCTTGTGAATATGCCCCCAAATTCTCCCAATTCCGCAGGTGGAATGAAACATTCCGCCCACCCCTAATAAAAAGAAGAGAAAGAAGAAACCAACGTTATACGCCTCCCCTGGGTGACCAAATAACCAAGTGAATCTGTTCAGATCACCAATAGTGTGCTTAGGGGCATATTCACAAGGAGCTATCGCCGAATTAACAGCACTTTATCGCAGCCAAAGTCGTGATAAATTTACCCCCCATTCACAAGCCGGTGTAAACAGCCCACAGCACCAGTTTACCCGCGATAGCAGCCGCAAAAAACATCGCCAAAGAGGACCCCCGCAAATATCGCTAATGAGATGCAGAGTAGGCGTTCCCGTGACAAAAGTCGAGACAACATCACACCTCAACATTCACGACGACCAGCCACATCGGCGATAAGAACACAAAACAGGCGATAAGGCGCATTAGCACCAGGAAATCTACACCTGCTCTGACCTGGTGTAAAGTCGGACGGCAGCCAGCACCACAAAAGGGAGCACAGCCCAGGGCCACATCCGAAGGGCAACAGATGCCATGGAGTCACTCATCATGCAGCCTGGACACCCAAGAGGGCCACACCACCCACCGTCACCACCCCCAGGCCCGCAACACCCCCCGGAACCACCCCCAACCCCAAACTAAGAAATTGCACACCAACACCACGAATCCCAAAACAAACATTTTGCCTGATGTCGCACAAGCAGGAAAATAAACATACATGCGTGGCCAGAAAATGGAGAATCAGTCATTCAGCAATGCAATCACCAACACAAAACCCCATACAAACAAAAGCAGAAACAACCCTTAGGATGAGTCCTAGCTGCTCCTCACTGGACAGTCCGTAGCACACAGCCTGGAAGACCAAATCCAAGAGAAGAAGGTGTGCCATGCGCCCAACAAAGGAAAGAGAGGGAGAGAGCGAGGGAGAGAGACGGAGTGAGATAGCACAAGCAGCGCAAGGCCGCTCGGGCACCTGGCTCCACATGCCAACATGTGTGTGTGCATCACCATCCGTACACCATGAGCCCAAGGCCATGTCCCAATCTCAGCGCCAGACCCACATCACATTCCGAAAACGAAAGTAGTAGTCAGACAAACATCAGGGATGAAAGCACCATTGTCCCAATGCAGAATGCGGGAGGACACCTGCACCTCCGACCTTGGTCCAGAACGCGCATGGAACACCCTGATAGAGATGCAATGGCAGACGGGGACAACTCCCACACTACGCATTCCGCAAATGAACCATCCGACTCATCCACAGCCCACACATAGAAGCCCCTGCCTGTGGTACCCCCGCTTGGGATGCCCTTGACACTCACGGAAACAGCAACCCATAACCCACAACGTTGCACACACATACGAATCATTGCTCAGAGCTGTGGCATATCCTCCACACAACTGCCGCAGTCCAGAAGAGTGCCTGTTCACGAGACGCACCAACGCAATGGCAGGCCATACCGGGCACATGCACAACCCCCGTCACGTGGAACAGTACCGTGCATGTATGCTGCATTTACTGGGCGCACTGCCACTGGCAGTGCTGTGGATCAGTTACAGGCTCAGCTTCCGCATTGCCCATGTCACCTGCGTCCAGCCCTGGTTCCACTGCCGAACATGCACATTCGAGTGTCCCATGGATGTCTGCCTATCCAACACAACTGTTGATGAATTGGACTATGACTTGTGTCTGCGCCCCCTGTTGGATCACGAACAGGAGTGTAACAGAGACAGCCGTGCATGGGATGCCTTGAAATACTGCATATGTATTGGTATATGTGCATGGGAGATTGCACAATTTCTTGTGTGCAGTGACAACATCGAGGCGCTCCCCTATTGGGCTGTGTTGCGGATCGGTGAGACAGCGTGGGCTGAGCACACCTGCCCGGACCACCTAATGGATTGGCTCACCCTGGTGTTCCTTGAACACGACAACAACGTACTATTGGAACACATTGCAGATGAAGCTGCACGGGCATTCATGGACGAGTAACTACGTTCCTGCAGCCACATCCGATTGCCACCCACAGCACATGGCCCAACAACTTGTTGCATCGCGGGGATTGCTCACATATCCCACCAAAACAGAGGACACGTCTGCCTTCGGTCGGGCTCTGGATGCATGTGCGTGGAATAACGCGTGTGTACACACACCTGTGCAAGGCGACGCAGGTCCATGGTCAGAGCAACACAGCGTCGTCTGGCAACATTCCCAATTCGGACACACTGCTGGGTGAGAGCACACACATGGCAATGTAGCACAGCATGTGAACCTGTCGGACCTTCACACCTGATTACTGTCGGCAGAGCAGACAATCGGCGCGCCCCAGAGGCAGAGCACCATGCAGACC
Source organism: Calotriton arnoldi (assembly GCA_963921515.1). Lineage (NCBI taxonomy): Eukaryota > Metazoa > Chordata > Amphibia > Caudata > Salamandridae > Calotriton > Calotriton arnoldi. Next base: position 721,117 of record CAWUFW010008612.1, read on the forward strand.
CCACGTGCAGTGAGTCGTACCCCCTCACACGGGGCAATGTGCAAACGCCAAACAACACATGACTCATCCAGCAAGGCAAGGTGGGCTGTGAGCGTTGCCATCCGTGATGAATGTTGTCCATTTCAGCCCCACCATCAACTGAACCTCGACATGTACCCATGCTGCGTGTAAGTGTCTTAAGCATGTCCCTGCCTGTTGTGGCCGTTGCCTCGTCCGTACTGACACGCACATGCCAATAAAGCCTATGCCACTCCACTGGTGTCTATCTGTGAGGTGTGTTGTTTAGATTGTCCACTCGTGTGCCACAATGAGCCTTGTCACAACACAGGGAGGAACTGACTGACGCATGTGCAATGGGGGTGTGTCCCTTTGGCAAGCTCCGCCTCTGTGAGCCAGACATTGTTTTCGGATAGGTGCTGGACAACATGTGCACTTACATGACTCCAGCTATGTGTGTATTGTGACCAACCTCTGACCATGTGGAGCAATGTCATACATCACAACAGATTGTGTCCACACAGATGTGTGTAAGTCGGTCTGCGACGTGAAGTTCTGCTGTCACACGTGGTGTGGGATACCACTCCTGGCCTGCCACCGTTTTGGTCACTCCTACACACGGCCCTATTCAACACATGGACGTGTGCCTACTTTGGGGTGTTGTGAGATTGCTGTTGATGTGCAATGGGGACACAGCTAGTACTCACCTTCCCAGTCATCCAATTGGCCATGTGTCTCAGGGATAGAAATGCGCATAGATGTCAGTTACCAGGGTGTACCTTCATGTGCAATCATCCTCCCCACATCCAGCCATACTTCCATATGTGAGTGAACATAGTGATGACACATCTGTGTGATTAAGAATGTTGTATTCACATTCAGGTGATTGACGGAGCTGGAGCTGTACCTGGCCATCCAAGCCCACATCACATGGAAGCCCAGTGGTGGGCCAACCAGAGTCCTCTGGGGATTGCACAGTGATTGGGAAGAGGGAGAGTGCAGTCCGCAGCAGGATTGCTGTGTGATGGCCAGCGGTGCAGAAATGGCAGTCCGTGTCGGGGTCCGGGTGAATGTCGCAGGGTGTTCCGGAGGTCAGTAGGAAGTATTTCCCAGGGCATGATGCATAGGTCATGACCAGGCAGGGACAGGCCATATGGCGGTGATGGATGCTACTGCCTCCTTCCTCACACAGTAGTTCCCATCCCCTTCTCACTCCCCTGATACGGGTTCTGTGTCCGGTGTGTCCGGTGTGTGTGGCGGGGTGATGGCTGCATTGCTGTGTGCCCCTGACACATCAGACTGCGTAGGTGATGGGGCAGCATCACAGTGTAACATGGACACATCAGGGGTCGGAGCTGTGTATGTCGATGTTCCCGCTGCAGTCATCTGGGAACGGCTCAGTGGCAGCAATGGCAAGTTGGAGTACTGCAGGGCGTTGCAGTTCCCGGCCACTGCTCGCTGGTGTCCAGCCGTGGCGGACATCCTTCCAGCCTGCATCTGCTCCATGGTGTCCATTGCCCTCCGCATCTGTGCCAACTCTGTGCTGTCATGGCTGGTGCCTGTCTGACCAGACAGTGCTTGTATTAGACTCATGGCACCAGCGAGGTTAGCCAAGGTCTGTGGCGGAGCATGCTGCGTACAGGGGGTGTCCGATAGGGACTGTACGTGGTCCCTGATGGGACTCAGACACCCACGTATGGCATCGAGTTTGGCTGCCACGAGCTCGAAATCCACCCGCAGCTGATGAGCCAACTCCACCTGGCAACCCAACACACACCGTTGGAATGCCATGTGTTGGTCGGGGTGGTCCTGGGAGACAGCCGTGGTGGTGTGTGTTTCCTGCTGTGTGGTCTGTGCAGGTGGTGGGGTCACCTCGAGGCAGCTGGCCTGGCCTGCTCCTGGGGGTGGGGTGCAGAGGCTGTCCAACATGCGTTGGAGGGTGTCTTGACATGTGTGCAGGTTGTCCTCTTCATCATCAATGGTGGGATGTATGGTGTGCTCTGCAGGGGGTGTTGTTTGTCTCTCTGCAATGTAAAGGGGAGATGCAGGTTAACAGAGTTTCACATGTATGGTGATGATTTGCAGATGTATACATTCAGACTGCATGCCAATGTACATTGTGACTGTTTGGGGGATGCTGGCTATTTGATGGCAGTCAGTGTGTTTTTCGACTACATGACAGATGTGTGGTAGTTCCCATACATTATCATCACACAGTGTCAGGTAATGCCAGATGTGGGTGGACAGTTACTACGCACGAGCTGAACCTTTGGTGAGCTCTGTCATGTGGTGCTGGTGTTGCACTTTGTACCACATTGCCTTCATTGCTGATGTTCTGTGATTGCTATGTGTGTGTGCTTCATTGTGGGTGAGTTGCCCCTGCAGCTCTGTTTCGTGTAGCCTTCTCCCTTTGAGGCGGGGTGCCTTTGAATTGTGTGCTTTTCGGGGCCTGATTTGCTTTTGACTTGGATCATGTGTGCTTGTGGACTGTTTTTGTGGCCTGGTGCATTGTAAGCCTGGGCGTAGTTCGCGTAGTCGCGCTACGCGAAGCTACGCGAAGAGTTCGGGGCGCTACGCGAGCTACGCGTATCTTCGCGAGCGTGCGTAGCTGCTTGCCGCGCCCGTTCGCGATGCGTTTTTCTTGCTCGGGAACGCATTGTGGTTGTTCGGGACGCTGTTTGCGTTCTCGGGGGCGCGAACTTACCCATGCGGTCGCCTATGGGCGCGGCCATTTTGTTTTTCACTTGTCCCGCCCGTTTGCGATCCCTTATTTCCTGTTCCTGGTCGCGTATAGCGTGCTCGCGATGCGCATTCCTTGTTCGGGAACACGTTGTACGTGTTCGTGACGTTTTTTGCGTGCTCGGGGACAAATATCGCGCGAACTTACCCACGCGGTCGCGATGGGCGCGGCCACCTTGTTTTACCACTCTATGCTATGGTTCTGGGCCTGCTTTTCTATCCTCCCTCAATCTTTGCAATCCTTAGTTTTTTACACTGTTTTTCATTTTTTCTTTATTTCTTATCTATCTCACTCTCTGCTTAAGTCTATATTTTGCTTTTTTCTACTTTTTACTGTTTTTTTACTTTTTGACTGTTTTATATAACTTTCTTCTTTAAGCTCCTACTTCTTCCCCTAACTTTATTTTTCCCTTCTAACTTTTCTTTTTCACCTCCTCCCACCCCAGAACCATGGCGAAGGGTAGCAGCAGCGGCTAAAAGGGCAAGGCGCGTGCGCCCAATCGCCGCCTGCCTTGCGGCAGACTGCGCCCTGCAGGGGTGCAAGCCCGCCAGCTGTTTAATGAGGCGGAGGTGGCCGCCCTTGTTTTTTTATTCAGCGCCACCTCCCCTTGACCTTGGCAGCAGGCGGCAGGCCAGGCTCCGGGTACCCGACCCAGGAGCGTCACCGCCGGTGGGCGAAGGTGCGTCGGGCAGTGTTTCGCTGCTCCGAGGTCCGGCGCACCCATAACCAGCTGGCCCACCGATGGTCAGACATCCTTGACCGGGAGCAGGACCTGTTGGACCTGCTAGGTGTCGAGGTTGTGGGGCTTGGTGAGTAGCCAATATATATATAGTAGTATAAGTATTGTGATTTGTGTATACATTTTTTACAAATAACAAGAATACTGCTGCTTACATTGCAGGTAAATTACGTTTCAAAATCTTCTGTGATTGTAGGACACAGGTGCTGGGCGGTACTCTTACTTTTTTGCAACTTTGCGCTCGCTTGTCATTATGTAAGAGTTTACTTTAGAGAACTTCAGTTAGGTAATGCTATTGCTAGAGAGACTGTAGTCCTTCCTTTGTCCTCCTGTCAAATAGTGGTGGATGCATTTGATACTAGGTTTAGTTACTATTAGTTGATAATTTTTGAGCGGTCTGCGTGACGCATCCTCTGTCACTGAGTGCTGCTTACCCCAGTCCTTAGAACCTTTTGTAGTTTGTTTAGTGAGTGGTACTGGTAAGCTTAGCTTAGCAGTGTCAGTCAGCTGCAGAACATCAGACGCAACCAACCAACAATTTGGTGTATGCATTATGCACTTTATGCATGTGTCCTCCTTCTCATCTATGCATTTTTGATGTCAATAAAAAATGGAAATGCAGGCTTAATGAACAATTGGCCCGCCTGGAATAGGTGGGCTAGGTCAGGTGGTACTTAGGCTTAGTTAGTGTTCTGGATTTTATTTGAATCAATCAGAATGGAACACTGAATTAGTGTTCCCAAATAAGTAGACTGTCCGTGAATCCCGCAAGGCAGTAGTCGATCGGATTAGATAGGTCAATTTTATTGCAATTTTTGTTTCCTAAAACGTTTTTTGAGCGTTTTTTTAGATAATTTATTTGTTTCACAGCAATCATTAATGTTTGTGTCTTTCTTTTTCTTTATTATATCTTACATGATCACTGATGTGCAGCACCCAGGGGCAAGAAGACAGGGTCCGATTCGGCGGGACAACCACCAGAGGACCGCTCCTCTACCGAGGGCCCTGCTGCTGGTCCCAGTAAGTCCTCCAGTGGTTAATATTAACAATTATATTGCCCTAACTTTTACTGCACCTTATTTTTTCAGAACTATTAATTCTGGCTCCACTCCCTAATTCTATTTTTTACAAAAGATTCTTTGATCTTGACTTGACTATCTGTTTCTAAATTCTGGTTATCCCTGCCTCTAAGTTCTAACTGCCTCTGCTATGAATGTCTGTACTCTGTACTACTAATATTAGTCTGTCGCTAAGCTTGCCCAGTTTTCATTGCCACTCTTTATTGTACGGTTTTGAATAAAACTCAGATTGACCAATACTAATAGCTCTAGCCACTGAGTCCAGTCCTTTCGGTTGTCCTCTTCTAGGCTTCTTAATCTTGAGTCTTTGACAATTACCACAAACAAAATGCCCAACCAGATATTTGACTATTTTTGATACGATATAGTACATACTACTTGGATTCTGCACAGCCCCATGCAGAACTATGCACAATGAAATAGGATGTTGGTGATGCGAGTTTGGAACTTGGACGTTCCTCACACCTCAGTCAGAAGTGAACCCACAATCCCCTGAACGACTAGCTATAGTGTCTCATTAGGTCCCCGAACCCCCACCCGAAGATACCCAATGATTATGATTACACAACCCAGAACATAACACCCTTTCGCTCACTCACTCGTGTAAGTCCACCACCACCACCACACAAAATACCACAGAGTCTACGTGTAAGTTCAAAAGGTTTATTTTCAACTAACAAGCTCTGTATGTATGTTGTTCTATAAAATTCAGTGTACTCCAGCCAGCTCCAACAGCAAAATGCATAAGATTAAAACAATAAACAGTGTTGCAACAAGTGCATGATCATTGATGATATATAAGACAAAAGATCTGTGCGAATTCTGGGCGACTCCTCACCGTAGAACGTAGAATTACTGGTTACATGCATCATTCATAAGCTCTGCAAATCTCTGGTTCGTAGAAGGGAATCCTCTGCCTGAGAAAAATGGTGCGTGTTATATAGTATAATGCAAGCATTTCTCAGTCCTGCCCAAAAAGTGTAACATGTTACCTATGGCTAAGCAATACGGACTAACCGAACTCCATAACAAAGTGGCTTGTTTTTCGACCTCTTGTACGCAACGCTCAGACAGTAGCTGTATGTGCTCATGTGGGCTCAAAAGGCGTCTTACTGTTACTGCGCAACAAGCTGCGAGGTAACATGCGCAAAAGACATGAAGCGGAAAATGGTTGCATGGCTCAGGCTAACTTTGCAAAGAGTAGAGTATAGTATAATAATGACCCTAGGGACCATAACACTACTAGTGTCTATTGACTGTACTCTAGTACCCGATTTGGACTATTGAATGTGATTTATAATAATATGTATGTATTAACTTTTTTTTCAATCTTGCTAATGAAAAAGAATAAATAGGGGGAGGTGTACAGGCATCTAAAAATGTGTCATGTTTTTATCTAGGCGGACTAGCAACCACCAGTGGCGGCGGGGCCACCGGCGATTCGAGCCTTCCGGAGGGGGCAGGAGAAGATGCGGCACCTGCAGGAGCTACAGGGGGAGCCAGCAGCGGTGGCGGGCGGTGGTAAGTTATATTCATGACTTATTGACATTGCACTAGCTGGAAGGGTGTGTGGACTTCACTCACTGTACTGTTGTTGAGACTTATTAGGTATGAAGTTGTAGTGAACATTATACAACGGTTAAAGAAGACACCCTTTACTTAGCATGAGCAATGCAGTAGCAATAGCATTACCAGCGTGACTTGATTAACCAATGGCCTCTTATATCTGACTCCAACTCAGCTGTGAAAGTTTTATGGAGGAGACTAAAAGTCAGATCAGATGACCTTGATGGATGTGTTGAACAAAAAGGGAAAGAAGGGTTGAAGGAGGAAGGGCAGGCGAGATTTATTATGATGACTGGCCGAGAAGGATACGTTGGAAGCATGGATAGGTGGCTGATAGGAATCAGATGCATGTGTTGTTGAAGGATGGGTGGAAGGTGAAAGAAGAATGGGTGCCTGCCTGGGTGGGCGACACAGTATGGGTGGATACTGTGGATAGCAAGAATCATCAGCAGTGTTTGGGTGAAACTCAAAGGCAAGGCAAGCAACGGAGTGAGTGGACGCATGCGTTGTTATTGGTGAAACAAAGTAAGGTTGATGGAGAGATTAAGAAGAATGATTGACATTTACTTAGAATGGATGGATGCCTGTATGTATTCATCATAGACAGCATAGGTGGAGACTGTCACAGGATGCACAGTTTTAGGGAATGTAAAAGAAACCGCGCCAGAGTAGCAAAGCCGTTGTGGGGAGGGGCAGGGTGGGGGGTAGTAGTAAACAATGTATTACGCGGGCAAATACAGGTAACTTTACTGTAAACATACAAATAAATAAAGCGAATTTCATTGTGCGCACTGCACCGCCAAATGCGATGCAGTGTGCGCAACAAAATTAGTTTCATTTATTTATATGTTTACTTACCTGTAATTGGCCGTAATCCATAGTTTACTACCCCATCCTGCCCCTACCCACGTCACCGCCCGGCCGAACTCCCCGAGTCCCACCACCGACCGCTACTGACCTTATGTCGTTGTCCCATATAAAAGCAACGATCATTGGATCAGATATATAATCTGCCTTTTTGTAGTAGCCAAGGCACTGTGAAATTGAGCAATTGACCTCCATTTAACAGAGAGAGTATGGCCAGTGCCACCCGTAATAGAAAAATACGAGCTTCCCCACCTGCAAACAGTAGTAAATCCAACTAACGTGAGTCTGCATCATGACTCGTATGTTTGTCTTGGGTGCAAGCATAGATGACCGAGCTGGCAATGCCGGCTACAACCAGGTTATGTCATTTCGCTAAACTAGAGAAAAGAAGAACACTGGTGTACTGTGTACTGGTTGGAGTCCATAGTGCTAGTATAATGCCTGAAACTCCCACAAATGTTAGAGGCCGAGGAAGTGGGAGGATAGATAGATTATTACCACAAATGTTATGTACTGTGCTTCTTGCTAGTGCTACTGTGCCATTATGTGTTGAATTAATTTTGTGTTACTGTTTAGCTAAGAGTACTGGTTACAACAATATTTTTTTCTTTCTTGATATATTTGGTACTCCTTCCCAAGACAAACCATCGCGGAAGGAGTTGGCAGCCAGGGCCCGGCGCCGGAAACTGGAGGCCATATGCCAGGAGTACTGGCGGCTGGTGGCTCAGGCGGAGGAGGAGGAGGCGGCAGCAGCAGCTGCAGCCTCGTCCGATGCCCCGGGCCCCAGCCAGGCCACAACTCCAGCGGTACGGCGCCGCGGTCTGGTAGCCACCCGCCACCGTCGCAATTCGCTATGAGCCAGCACTGCTGTCCCCCACCCTGGATGCCACTGCAGGGCATTTCGCAGGAAGATTCTCCTCCGGATGGCACGTCTAGAGGAGCAAATGGAGGAGCGGGTCTAAATTTTGGTGGACAAACACCTCAAAGCCTGCCGAATTTAACATCGAGGACCCTGTTGATTTGCCCCTTTTTATTCCTTGTTTTGGTGGGTGGGAATTGGGCGTTGGGGTTTCGGGACATTCTTTGGACTTTTTTCGTTTTGGACATTTGTTGGGGTTAGGGAGAAGGGTGGGTCAGGTGTGGGATAGTTTATTTTTGTTAGGGTAATAAATTATATTTATACTTAAACATACAATGTTAATGTTTTGTGGGGGGATACTGTTTTACGAATTAACGTCACATTGGTTTCCTTGCTGCTGCAGGGCCGCAGCCAGTGTTTGATTTAAATAATCTGCCGACGATGATGTAACACAGATAGATGCGGTACCCCTCACTGAGTTATTTGTCCTACTAGTACTGTCAGTCTCTCCTCCTAGTCCATTTATACCTCCCACCAAACTTATCTTACCTGTGATTGATGATTACGTTCGGCACAGCGATGGCTGCATGGTTTCCAGAGAGAATGTAGAAGATGCCATGGTTGTGGTGGTAGTAGTAGAGTAGACACTGGCAGTAGCATTTGCTAAAAAATTAAAAAGAGACAGTCACTTTCCTGAGAGCGACTGTGGGAGGAGTAGTAGAACGAAGTAAAATACAGTACAGAAGAAGACTGCCAAACAAACAATATTGCAGTTGCAACTGCTAAAGTCCAATTAAACATAATGGTGGCGGGGACAGCCTAGTACAAGAAGTTACAAACTGTAGTTGTGTCGATTGAGTCACTTAACTTAACACAATCGTAATTCGTAACCTTTACTGCTGTGTGGTAGGAGTTTGATGATTAATCCAATCAATGACGGCAATTAATTATGATGTACTACTATTAGCCGGTGACGGCTTGCACATAAACTGAGCATGGGTGGGCAAGCAGAAGAAGCTCCTCGCCCTGCCTTGCAATTGAATTAGTGTTGCTTTCACCACATCTGCCCCAGCAAGCGTGTGATCAATTGGTGTACATTTTATGTAGTCACATCACACCTCAATATAAATCACAGGGGAAGAGGGTTAGGGTTTGATGAATGGATGGGAAGGGGGTTTGGGGAAAGGTTTGAGAATGAAAAACAGTACGCATGGACAACAAAAGCAAAGCACAATCTTGGCAGACGACCATGATCTTATACAAAAAATCTATAAAGGGAGAAAAGGGAAATGCATGCATGATGATGAAGATAACTTGATGGTTAATGAGCAGCACTTAATAACTCCTACTAGACAATTAGACAGTACAGGGCAGCAGTATATTCTATGCAATTTGCCTTGCCTGTAATATGCCCTCAGAGACCCAAATTCCATGCTGTATTGGGCTTACTTGTAAAGATAGCAAAGACAATTAAAACACAGTTGTAGGGATCAATTAGCAAACAAACAACACACAACACACAGTCCTAATGATTGAAGAGAAAAAGGATTCAAATTAATTAAAAGATGAATGATGAATGATACTAAAGTTACTGTATTATCATGCTCAAATTGTGGAGTGGAATCTCGTCCTTCCTCTTGGTCCTATCTTCCATGGACGCTCCGCACATCAATCTTGGTGGCCTTCCTGATGCCGATTGGTAAGGTAAATGTGAGTTGTGTCTCCCAGTATAGCAAGCACAGGGTAAAGGCCGGCCTGTAACGTCTAGATGGAAAAACAAAAGGGGTATTGAAAAATCAATGAATAAAAAAAACATCAATTACGGTGGAGTCCAAGAAGAGAAGAGAGAACACTTTCAGAGTGAGGCGGCTTGGATATATTGTGTAGATTCTGTTTACAGCATTAAGCTACAACAACAACAGGACAGAACAGGCCCACCACAGCACCAGCCCGTGACCCAACCTCCATTTACCTTAATTTTTGACATAGCCAGACAAAAGGCATACACAGCAACTTAGCATTTTCCTAATTAAGTGACAAAATCAATGCGCCGCTGTGAGTCATCACTACACTCGACTACACACCACTACATGGACATGTAGGTCTGCTGTGTTTACTTTCTTGTTGAATTGTTGTGTTTATGTTTACCTTATGCCACTTCATGAAATGCAGTTATTCCTTGAATCATCTCCGATCCAACTGAATGACTGCGTGCAAAGATAGTATGGTCATCATCATGGTGTGGTACGTGTTGTCCAACTACAACTCAGTCTGTAGTGACTCCGATTAAGTCCATATTCCATATTAAAAAATTGCAACAGATATTGGCCTGCACCTGCAGTAGTAGGAGTACAATTTGGTTATTAAACAACAAGAAGGGAAACATTGACTGTCACTGACTTGAGTCACTTTGTAGATTAACTAGTAGAGTAGAGTTCGACTTCATGCACAACATCAACAACAAACAACAGCAATCGCTCAGAGTCTGCAAGCATCCAATGCATTCCATCATTACCTGTCTTGCTCTTCTCTTTGGCTGTCAGATCATCAGATGCCTAGTTCTGACAGTTGTTATTTTTTTTACGGGGCAGTGGCCTCATCATTACTCCAGTCCACATTCATTTTGAGTGTTAGTCGCTGTTTCGGCTTTCGTCTTATTCTTCTGTGGCACTTTGTCACAGTTTAAGTTGCTTCCCATGGTCAGCACTGTGATGATGGGCCGCGGCCTGGGTAGCGCTCATTGATGGTCATTTGAGTTTGCACAAATATCAGCAAGTTTCTTCGAAGAGTCTCTTGTCTTTCTCTGCCAAGTACCTTCTGTCCTGACAGTGAGGACCTTTGGATGCCTGCTGAGGCTGTAGCCTTCGGACACTGATGAGTTTCGGCTCGAAAACAAAACGGAGGATAGCTATAGTCACGTTTCACTTCTTATGGAGGCGGGACTGGTAAAGGCAACATTTCTTGTACTAATGTCTGGCTTGATGGAAATGTACTTGTGCGAGATAGGAAGATGAAGCAGGACTCTGAAGAGTGGACAGTTAAATGCACAGACATCCAACTCCAATAGGGAAATAAAAAGAGAAGACGGTGGTGATGGATTTGTTGTGATTTGAACCAGAAAGACAGATACACAGACACATAAAGGAAGGAAGAAAGTAACAATTTGAAAGCCTAGTTGTCAGGGAAGAGGAGCTCGTCCTCAAACTCTGGTGGTTCGGACAGAAGTAGGTCCTGTAACGCACTATTTACGTCATCCAAGTCGCTCTCCTCTTCCTGCTGTGATTCACGTATTTTGTAATCCGGTGGTATAAAGTGCTGATTCATTTTGATCATGGTTAACCTCTCCACGCTTTGGGCCGAGAGACTGGTCCTTTTCGAAGTTACAATGGCACCAGCAGCACTGAAAACACGCTCAGAAGAGACACTTGCGACAGGGGAAGCCAGATACTTTATCGCCAGCCTGCTGAGCACTGTCCATTGGCTTCTTTTCCCATACCAATACACCAATGGGTTTCGATCCATGAAGACCTCTGTTGGGTCATCCAGATAGGCCTGGACCATCCGCTCAATGTTCAGGGGTGCTCCGATGTGCTCGGCCTGTTTTGCCTTTGCATCAGCACTGGACTTACCATACCCCTGCTGTAGAAACCAATTAGTTGCACATTGTGCTGTGGATGATCCTGTTCTTGATGTTATTGTTGGTGTAGGTGACTGCTGGGAGGCAAATGCACTGCCCTCAGGCTCCGAAGTAGAACTTGACTCTGGATGCCCTGTAGTACTGGTTATGGCCTGGGGTGGGGTGCCTGTAATTAACAGCCGTTCGCTTTCGAAAATAGTGGCTTCCTTAGCTATCAAAGTTTTGTAGTTGGCAACATCCACTTCTGAAAAAGGAATTACTGCCTTGCTGTTCAGAAATACTTTGTACCGTGGATCCAAAATTGTGGCACTAATGTAATGTGGTTGTGACAAAATTTTATTTTTAATCCTTGTATTTTCCGATAAGCGAGCGGCTATGGTCTCCGCCAAATGATATGCGTCTTGTTTGTCATCCACACCTGCGTACGTTTCAGACACATCCTTCAGCTGTTGCTCTAGCATGTGCAACAATGGGATAGCTTGGCCCATAGTACAGTCCTCCCTGCTGACTTCACGTGTGAAGATCTCAAAAGGAAGTAGCATCTCAGTCAGGCATTTAATGAGGTCCCATTGAGCCATCTCAACGGTCATGCCTCTCACAGTAGGTTCCCCTAATCTTTGCATGACATAAGCATTGAGTGGTATGTACAGTTCAAACAGACGATCAAGCATGTAATAAGTTGAGTTCCAACGTGTTGGCACCTCCTGGATGAGCGCTTTGACTGGCATTTTATGCTCACGTTGAATGACCCTCAGCTGCTTCCGGGCTTTAAAAGAATGGTTGAAATGTGTGCATATTCTTCTGCAGGTGACCAGTAAGTTGCTGACTTTGGATTCATTTTTCAAAAAGTCTTGAACAACAATGTTAATGCAGTGTGCCAAACACGGGACCCTGAAATAGCCACCATTGCGCATGGCCAAAACTACATTACTGCCGTTGTCCGTGGCAACAAAACCAATCGTAAGCCCTCTTGGGCGCAGCCACTCAAAGACCTTGGTGTTAAACTCTTCCAAAATGTTTGCAGCAGTATGAGATTTCTCCATGGCAAACATGGCTACAGTTGCATGTTTGCGAGTGGCATGAAAAATCTCTGCAGTATCAACACCAGCAGATATCTGTTCTCTAACCCCCGCAAAACAGATCCAGTGTGCAGTGATGCACATGTAATCTGTGGCTTGGCAACTGGTCCACATGTCTGTAGTCAGGTGGATACTGTGAACAGCACTCTGCTTCAAGGCCTTTCCTAGCAATTCCAGCACGTCGTGATGTAGTGCTGGAACTGCAACTCTGGCAAAATAGTAGCGGCTGGAAACATGCCATTTTGGGCAGATGGTTGACACAAATTCCACAAAACCCACCCCTTCAACAAAAGAAAAAGGGAGAAGGTCCAGTGCTAACATTTTAGCCAGCTTCGCATTGTACAAACGTGCTATTGGGTGGTTGCGTTCGTACTGCCCCTCACCCCCAAACATGCTGATAATGGTAGGCTGCATGGTTTTCCTTTCTCTTAGGCTCAACGCACTTTTTGGTAGTGCGGACCTGGTACTTCTTGGTGTCTCCGGCTGACTCTTACTCTTGTGCCACTGAGATGTTGCTGAAGATGTGTGCAACGTTAAGACTGCACTGCTGGGGTCAGGGACACCTTGTGTACCACTACCAGAGAGAATGTCTCCCTGTCCTTCCTCTTCCACCGTGATCGGATCTTCTTCTTCTACTCCTTTATCCCCACCAACACCAATGGTTGCAGTTTTTTTCTGCCGCGAAGGTGGTCCTCCCAGCTGATCAAGTGGTGTTTTTTCAGATGGGTCATTTGGCCTCCGGTACCATAGTTTGTACCAAGCTTACCACGACTAACAGAGGTATTACAAATGGAGCATATAGCAATGTTCTCCTCCTTTTCGCTAACCGTAAAGAAGTCCCAAACTGGGGAGCTTAACTTTGGCCTCCTGCTGGAGGTGCCACTTCCAATGCCGGATGATCTGTAGGGTGTGTGTTGAATTTGACTCTGTGCTGCTGTACCACTACCTACTCCTACAGAGGTGGTGGTTGTGCTGGATGTAGGTCGCTGCCGGGCCTTTGCTAATGCAAATATGGAAGCTGTAGGTCGTGTTGGTGTTACCTGTGGAGGTATGCGTGCTACATCCCTCGCAGCGATTTTGGATAGGGTAAGAATGTTGGTCTCCATCTCCTCGGGGCCGGGAGTGATGTTCGTGATGACTGGCTCGTCGTCATCATCATCATCTTGCTGTTCTACATCGACCTCCATAAGTGTAAGGCTTTCCGGAACCTTCCTTTTCCCTAGCTTGGTCTTGGAACGTGGCTCCCTCTCAGACTCAGTTTGTGGCTTCCAAGTGGCATCTAGATCATCAGAAGGGGGCTTGGCGAAGAACTTGATGGACTACCCCTCCTTTTCCTTGCTGGGGATTTGGAAGACAATGGATCTTCTGAATGAGTGGCTTCTTCTTCTACCTCTGCATGAGGCTCAATTTCCTGAACTGCCCCTACTTCAGGAGGAACAACAACTACTATTGCGGGCGGTGGTTGCGGCTGTTGTTGTTGACCACTTATCTGCTGTGTTTCCTCCTGCGTTGATTGGGTACTACTTTGAGATAGCGATAAGTTTATCTCAGGCTCAGCATCACTGCTTTCCACCATTAGGCTGGCTACCTCTTCCACACTCATGTGCTTGGGCCTGGGTTGGTGGGTTGGGTCCACTGATGCGGAGGTGCTGCCCCCAGCTTGCCCCCGGACACCACTGCTGCAGGCGCAATTTTTTTTCCCAAAAAAGGTATTGGCCGGCACACCAGACTTCAGTGTCACTTCCTTCTTCTGTTCCTTCTTCTTCTCAATAGCAACTTTCTTGGTACTGGAGGACCTGGTACCTGCTTTCTTTGGGCCCATCTTCTTCAGATGTCAGCAGCACTCAGTTGCAGAGATGTCTGGTCAGGTCACACGTCACGTTGTGTTGTGTGTACAGCAGCAGGATGTCTGTCTGGAAGTGCAACGGGCAATGATGAGAGACACACCTCCTCCTCAGTCTTTGTGCACCTAAAAGCAAAAAAGCCAGAACATCAGTCAAACATAGCACAAATCAAACAAATAGAATATAGAACTTAGTGTGTGGTGGCCTCAATTATTAAATTTCAGAAACTCTGTGAACAACAACACACAGTCTAGCCATTTATGAGACGTTGACAACAAGGCCAGGGCTTTCCTGGCTACTGTGTAGTGCTAGTGTACACTCTGGAAGAATAAGAATAGTAAAGAACAAAAACTAAAATGTACTGGAGCATGTTTGGCCTAAATTTGTGCATCACGTGGGATGTATTATATAGCAGCATCAGGGAGCTGCAGCTGGCAATGGGGATGGATTTGGAAGCAGTAAGACAAGAGGAACAATGGAAAGACACGCAGGCCTATGTGGCAAAAACAGCACACTAATAACTACCACAACAAAATGGCCCCCAGAAACATGGTGACTCACAGGCACAAGGCACGGCAAACAATGAACTCAAGCAGGCCTATATATGGGCAGACAAAGGATGCCTTATAAAACACACACAGCTTTAATGCAAAAACTAAAATCCACATGGCTAAAAACACTTTTGAAAGTTAGACAACCACTACAACAACACAATTATAATTACACAGTACACACGCAAAAAAGGCATTTATTTAACACACCCAAAAAGTGAAATAGTCAGACCCTCCAAAAAAAAACACATTTCGCAATTCAATTGAATCAATTCAATGCCATCCATGGCCTAAATGATGTCAAAATTCCACAGACTACACAGAAACAGTTTTATGCACCCATGGTGACTACCTCTGGGCCTACTGGCATACTGGGCCGCAAGCTTGGAGGCCTATGGCAAAAGCACAGTGGCTGGCTTTACAAAATGGCCGCCACCCACATGGCCAGGCCACCCAAAATAACAAAAAAGTGAAGACAAAGGACAGGACCAGGCAGTTGGAGACTCTGGGCAACTTGCTACCTCTTGAAAAAAATTGTAAAACAAAAAAAAGTGACTCCTTGCTCACCAAACTACATCTAAATGACAACCTGAGGAGTTTTTTGTGCAAAATGAACTAAATCAACATTTTCGAGAAGGTTTTATGATGCTCGAGAGATATTCTTCGCCAGATTGTAAATTCTGCGTGTTCGGCATCGCGATCGTCACAAAAAGTCGTTATCGCGCGCGCGAAAACGTACATTGAGCGCGCGAAGAAGATAAAAAGTGTAAGTCCGCGTTGTCGCGCAGTGCGGACTTGCCCAAAGTCCGCGAGCTGAACGCCCAGGGTTACCTACTGGCTGAAAAGGCCTATTTATTTAACAAACACCCAAAAAAATAAAATACCACCCCAAAACCCACATTTTGCAAATCAATCCAATGCCATCCATGGCCTAAATTATGTTACAATTCAACAGACAACACAGAAACAGTTTTTATGCACCCATGAGGATGACTACCTCCGGGCCTACTGGCACACTAGGCCGCAAGCTTGGAGGCCTATGGCAAAAGCACAGTGGCTGTTCACACAAAATGGCCGCCAACACATGGCCAGGCCACCCAGAACAACAAGAAAAGGAACACAAGACAGACAATGCAGGCCTATGGCAAAAGCACAATGCCTGGCTTTACAAAATGGCCGCCACCCACATGGCCAGGCCACCCAAAATAACAAAAAAGTGAAGACAAAGGACAGGACCAGGCAGTTGGAGACTCTGGGCAACTTGCTACCTCTTGAAAAAAATTGTAAAACAAAAAAAAGTGACTCCTTGCTCACCAAACTACATCTAAATGACAACCTGAGGAGTTTTTTGTGCAAAATGAACTAAATCAACATTTTCGAGAAGGTTTTATGATGCTCGAGAGATATTCTTCGCCAGATTGTAAATTCTGCGTGTTCGGCATCGCGATCGTCACAAAAAGTCGTTATCGCGCGCGCGAAAACGTACATTGAGCGCGCGAAGAAGATAAAAAGTGTAAGTCCGCGTTGTCGCGCAGTGCGGACTTGCCCAAAGTCCGCGAGCTGAACGCCCAGGGTTACCTACTGGCTGAAAAGGCCTATTTATTTAACAAACACCCAAAAAAATAAAATACCACCCCAAAACCCACATTTTGCAAATCAATCCAATGCCATCCATGGCCTAAATTATGTTACAATTCAACAGACAACACAGAAACAGTTTTTATGCACCCATGAGGATGACTACCTCCGGGCCTACTGGCACACTAGGCCGCAAGCTTGGAGGCCTATGGCAAAAGCACAGTGGCTGTTCACACAAAATGGCCGCCAACACATGGCCAGGCCACCCAGAACAACAAGAAAAGGAACACAAGACAGACAATGCAGGCCTATGGCAAAAGCACAATGCCTGGCTTTACAAAATGGCCGCCACCCACATGGCCAGGCCACCCAAAATAACAAAAAAGTGAAGACAAAGGACAGGACCAGGCAGTTGGAGACTCTGGGCAACTTGCTACCTCTTGAAAAAAATTGTAAAACAAAAAAAGTGACTCCTTGCTCACCAAACTACATCTAAATGACAACCTGAGGAGTTTTTTGTGCAAAATGAACTAAATCAACATTTTCGAGAAGGTTTTATGATGCTCGAGAGATATTCTTCGCCAGATTGTAAATTCTGCGTGTTCGGCATCGCGATCGTCACAAAAAGTCGTTATCGCGCACGCGAAAACGTACATTGAGCGCGAGAAGAAGATAAAAAGTGTAAGTCCGCGTTGTCGCGCAGTGCGGACTTGCCCAAAGTCCGCGAGCTGAACGCCCAGGGTTACCTACTGGCTGAAAAGGCCTATTTATTTAACAAACACCCAAAAAATGAAATACACCCCAAAAACCACTTTTACCAATTCAAACCAATGCCATCCATGGATGCCCGGCCTACATGATGTTTAAACTTTAAATTCAACAGACACCACAGAAACATGCACCCATGGGTACCTCTGGCTCTAGTCCGGGCCTACTGGCTGAAATTCCAATCAAAGAAAAACAACTAGGCCCCTGCCGAAACTACAGGCCACAACAATACATTTTAAAAACTATGGAAATCCCCCAAAAAATGTAGGTACAAACAAGCCCCAATCAAACAAACAAGTACACCAATTCTCCAACTTACTTGTAAAATCTCAAATCCAAGAGTCCTCAAATCCAATCCAATGATATGATGCAGCAGACAGACACAAAAAGTGATCCTTCCAGCTCCAAATCCAAATGAAAGTGAACAGCACATGGACAAAACACTGGGAGGAGCCTGCTGGACAGGAACAGGAAGTTTGAGAATCAGGGGCACTTCCTTCCTCTTGGAAAAAAGAAAAAGGACTCCTTGCTCACCAAACTACATCTCTAAATGACAACCTGAGGAGTTTTTTGTGCAAAATGAACTAATTCATCATTTTCGAGAAGGTTTTATGATGCTCGAGATATATTCTTCGCCAGATTGTAGTTTCTTCGTGTTCGGGATCGCGATCTTACCAACACTGCCGCCGGAAGTCAGATCGCGCGTCCGAATGACGTGTTCGCGTTCGCACACTCTCGCGGGATCGTGCGGCCGGATTCCAAATCTCGTGGCGCCCGCGAACGGATAGGAAGTCGCGTCGGCGAACGCAGAATCACGGTAGGTCGTTACCGCGCGCGCGAGAACGTATATTGAGCGCGCGAAGAAGAAAAACAGCTACGCTACGCCGCAAATTGCGTAGTGCACGGTAACTTCGCGTTCTACGTGAATCGCGAAGTTACCGTAACTTCGCAAATTCCGCGAGCGTAGCGTAGTTCACCGCCCAGGGTTAGTGCATTGTTCGTCTGCTGCGTGTATTGTGAGGCATGGGTTGTGGGTGCACGTGGACACGTCGGAGTGTGACCTGCTCCTTTACGGATGTGATCCGCACGTGGCTACCTCCATGTCGCTTCGTGGGCCATGTAATTTTTTGGGGCAGCTGCCGTGCTATCGGACATGCAGTGTTACTTGCATAGTCAGTGTGGGTCACGGAGCAGCTGCTTTGCTGGATTCAGCACATGTGCACGGGTCGGTTGTGATATTGGTGATGGGGGGCCCTCTGTGAACATTGTGGATGGGGGCCTACTTTGCGTTTCTATGTGTGCTGCAGTGTGCCAAGCCATTCAGGGACATGTTCCACTGTCATTGTGGGTGTGCTGTGTGCTGCGCGAAATTGTGCATGTGTGCCATTGTGCCCATCTCCTCCTGTCCCCCCCGTCCCTAGTGGTTACTCACCCTGTTGCTGTTGGGTCAGGTCGTATCGTGCTGTGTCCAGGCCCACCAATCCTGCCACCGTCTCCTCACTGCTGACTGTGACCGCCATTTGCTCCAGCTCCTCCTGTGTCGCAGGACTCCCACCTCCAGTCGCCGTTGCTGCCTCCCTGTTGGTGGCGAGCTCATGTTTGGTCTGCCATTTCAGATCATGCCAGCGCCTCTTGACCTCCTCCAGTGACCTCTTGGACACTCCGACTGCATTGACCTTGGTGAGGATGGCCTGCCATATTTCGGTTTGGGTTGCCAGTGCCGCAGTGGAGGTGCCGAACAGTTGTTGATGGTGTTCGGTCACCCCCGTGACGATGATCTGGTCTTCCTGCGGACTGTACCCGGTCTTCCTCTTCCTCTTGTCCTTGCCCTTCCCCGAAGGCGGGGTTCCTGGCTGGTCCTCCGTAGGTCTTGTGGTGTTCGGCTTGTCCTCTGCACTCGGTCCGAGTGCATCCATGTTGCTACGCAGTTTGAATTGTTTTTGGGCTCTTTTTTTTCTTTCTTTTATGGTGCTTTTTCCCGCCGGCCGCGTGGGATTTACAGGCCCGTGGCTGGTGTTCGCTGATTTCTGTACCGCGATTGGCCTCATCGCATGATTTCTCGCGTTCCGCATTTTTTCGGCGAGGCGTTGATTTTGACACTGACATTTGACGCGTTATCTAGTGGCTATCGCATGGTACCGCCTTGTTGTGAATTCCACGTTGACACGTGGATATTTTCCTGTGATATTGGAACTTGCGTTACGCTACTCTTGCGGTAGTTATCACACGTTCTTGTGAATATACCCCTTAGTGTTTTAGAAAAAAGCAGGAGACCTCAGCACCAACCAGAGAAATACATGAATAGTAAAATTAGTGTTAGCAATACCTCGAGCCATCTAGATTTTTCAATCTTTACACTAGTCTTGAAGTAAAGTGTGCTTCCATTTCGATTCTCGAGTTAACTTAGTTTGACATTGGGGCTTAACTGAACATTGCAAAATTAAAGTTGTTAGTATGCTGTTATCGAGTTCCTTGTTGAAGAAAAGGTTTAGTGTTATGTATTAGACTGATAGTGATGCCTGGGAAGAGAAAGTTGGCAGCAGACATAAAAGGATGACAGGTAAAGGAAGCTCCTGGACTGGGCGTGCTAGGAAGATGTAATTCTCAAGGACAAGCAGATGTTTACTTAATTGTGTGAGAATGGAATTTAGGGGGTTGACCGACTTCCAGCATTGCCATCATGGGACTGGCTCTGAACTGTGGGAGTGTGATATGAACATTCTGGAACATTTGAGTGTGCTTTTAATTAGCTTTCCATAGTTAGTTACAGTAGACCTTTATCCGAACTTTGACGAGAGCAGATCTCTCTGTTAAGTTTCCTCTGAGTGGAAAGCTTCATGTTAGATACTTTAGTTACCTCTGAACTTATACTGAGGCTGATAGTATGCTGAGACGTTCTTCTCTTTTCCTTTACAAAATTCCCAACTCTCTTTCATTTCTTAATTTAGGCAGAGTGAGTTTCTTTATGGAACACCTAATTTGTTTAGTTTGCATTCTTTACATATTGATTGCTACTATTTTGTACTTCATAATACTTACATTTAAATCTTAATATTCTGCCTCTATTTACATATTTCCTTAACCATTGCCAATTTCGGCTGACTGATGAATTGACTAATACCTTTAGGGGTGAATACCATCCTCTCTGTTGTTATTGTGAAGCCATATTAGGTTCACAGTATTTGAAATGTATTTCCGATGTTAGCTCCTTCTCAACACTTCAAGTCGACAACCAAAGCTCCATACGACCAGTGGGGGATTCTGTTTGATGATTTTACCAAGAGATTAAGATTCAAATACCCTCCTCTATAAAACACTTTAACTCAGTTATAGATCATATGAAAGAAAAGCTACCCTCCAAGCAGGTGTCCAAACTGACACATTATAAAAGCGTTCCCTACGTGTAAATATCTTTCAATCAATCAGGGAAATTGTAAGTGCGCTACTCACCCATGAGGGTCTCAAGGCTCTGTGGGGGGGGGGCAAGCAGCTCCATTCAGTCGAAGAGCCAGGTCTTGAGCGTCTTCCTGAAGATGTTCAGGGAGGGGGCGCGTCTGATGTTGATCGGGAGCTCGTTCCAGGTCTTGGCCGCGATGTAGGAGAAGGCTCTTCCACCTGTTCTGGCTCTGCGGATGCATGGGATTTCGGCGAGGGCAAGGTCGGCGGATTGGATGTTTCTCTTGGGTGTGTGGAATGAGATTCTCTCGTTGAGGTATTGGGGTCTGGTGTTGTGGAGGCATTTGTAGGTGTGGATGAGTATCTTGAAAGTCACTCTCTTCTCGACGGGGAGCCAGTGGAGGTTACGCAGGTGTTCGGTGATGTGTTCGTGTCGTGGGATGCCGAGGACGAGTCTGGCTGCTGTGTTCTGTATGGTCTGGAGTTTGTGGAGTAGAGACTTGTTGATCCCGGCGTAGAGGACGTTTCCGTAGTCCAGTCTGCTGGTTATGAGTGCGTTGGTGACGGTCTTCCTTGATTGGGGGGATCCATTTGAAGGTCTTTCGGAGGATGCAGAGGGTGTTGAAGCAGCTGGAGGCAACAGCGTTGACCTGTCGGGTCATGGAGAGGGAGGAGTCAAGTTCGATGCCGAGGTTTCGGGGGTGGCCGTGGGGGTGGGAGGACTGCCGAGGGTGGTGGGCCACCAGGTGTTGTCCCATGCACAGGGGGAAGGTCCGAGGATGAGGACCTCTATCTTCTCCGACTTGAGCTTCAGGCAGCTGCTGCTCATCCAGGATGCGACATCCTTCATTCCTTCCTGGAAGTTTAGTCTAGTTGTGATGGGGTCCTTCGTGAGGGAGAGGATGAGATGGATGTCGTCGGCGTAGGATACTATGCTGAGCCCGTGCTGTCTGACGATGGCGGCGAGGGGGGCCATGTAGATGTTGAAGAGCATGGGGCTGAGCGTTGATCCTTTGAGTCACGCCACTCTTGTACAAAATCACCCGGAAAAGGTCATTTGAGGTGTAGGGCTTTAAATAGAAGAAATGTCATCAAGTAGATTGATCCATTGGAAGGGTCAGGGCCTACAAAAGTGACTGAAGCTGAATTCACGTATGTAAGCAAACATGTAGAAGAAAATTAAACTGCTCAGACTTGTAAATAACCTCGTGAAATCCAGATCATTGAGACCACTTCTCGCAAATGAATCACTATGGGCATAGTAGATCAGCAATGAGTATGATTAATGTGAAAGAGCCAAGGTTTAAAAAAAGAAGCCTTGGGGGGCAATTTACAACAGATGTCTGGCCAGCCTAAGCACAACAAATGGTCTATGTGAGTTCAGAAATAAAGACCTGAAAGGCATGAAAAAATTGTTCATCCCCAAATGGGATTGCAAAAACTGTTACAACACTGTGAAAGTGGCACCAAATGGGATTCCAAAAAGCATTACAACCCTGTGAAAGCGGCACAATCAAGATAAAATGCTGAGTGCACCACCTGATTTGTTGTTTGATTGTTTTGCGAGATGCCTCCACTGAGGCAATACAAATTCTGAAGTAAAGAAATGCCACAGTTAGGGCCCTATTTATCAAGGGGTTGTGCCACTTTTGCATCACGCAACATTGTGCATACATGACACAAGCCCATAATCCGATTTATCAAGCCACGCAAGGCCATTTTGCCTGGCTCTAAGTGGCTTGATAAATCAGGAGTAACGCAACACAGCACAAATCGCTGTGTTGCATTACTCTGTCCAAAGGAGGGGTTCCTTGGGCGTTGCATGGGTGTTCCCATGCAACTCCCATGGATTTTGACGCATTTCCAGATTTACCATTACTGGTAGAATGGGGAATGAGCCAAAATGGTACGCCTTCCCAGGGGAGGCATGAAGAGGACAAATATCTTTATTTTTCCTTGTTACTTCCTCTTTCAATGTGTGCTGCATTCTGCAGCACACATCAAAAGAGGAATATGCCTCAGGGGATTGTTTTTGTGCAAGATGGTGCCCTTTCCTGCATAAAAACAACTTTGCATGCAATGCAGGCACCCTTGCACCATGGTGCAAAGGTGCGTTCATTGGCTCTAGACTGTCAGTTATGTGCCAGAGCTGGGAAAAAGCAGGAATGCGCTGTATTGTGATAAATACAGCATATTCTTGTCCTTTCTCTGCAATTCAGCGCAGCGCAGCAAAGTGACTCGCTGCGCTGCATTATGGAGCAGCTTAATTTTGGCACCACCTTTAGACATCACATATTTATGTTGATTTGTGCAGATTGGCACTTTCTACATTCCGTGGGGTCTAACACTTTAATAACAAAGGATTTTCAAATGTATTTCTGAAATGCTCCATGACTAGAATAACAGAATCAAATAATGTGTGCATACTAATGTTAAACATTTATGGAGGAGAAATGTAGTTCTTGTTCATAGCTATGCAAATGTTTTAGGATGTAACCCTTATTCACATGTAACCATGATTTG
Organism: Calotriton arnoldi; assembly: GCA_963921515.1. Lineage (NCBI taxonomy): Eukaryota > Metazoa > Chordata > Amphibia > Caudata > Salamandridae > Calotriton > Calotriton arnoldi. The sequence goes on from CAWUFW010008612.1 coordinate 744,340, forward strand.
TTCCACATAATATTCATTTATATGCATTAGTTGTAATCATAAGTGCACATATATTCAACTATCGAGTGCATTTGAACTGTTGTGTTACATTTGCGTAACCAGAGGCCTTAAGTTTCTGAGCTTAATGTTTAAATGTTAACGCGAGAATTGTTTTGCTTGCATGTACGCTCTTCTGCAGGTGCAGATACAGGGCTTCATTAGTTAGTGAAAAGGCATTGTTTATTTGCAGCGATAGTAAGAAGACGCACTAACAAAGTTGGAGACGAGTTCTCATGTCTGAGAAGGAATGTTCCAGGTCAATCAAATGTACCCAATTGAAGGTGTGTTAGAAGAGCTGAATGTTGTCAATTTCTACTGAGGAAGATGGAAATGCACTAGAGATTTTGATGTTGGTTATCTTGTTTACTTTGTGTGTTAATAGGTGTTGTATTATTAGTTAGAGAGCAGAGACCCTTAGGATTCCACCAGGTGCAGACCTCTTTGCCATTCCTTTCACTGTGTGACTTTATGCTATACATTCTTCAGACTTGGAGTGCTTTTATGTAAGACTCCATAAGGCTGACACCTGTTCCTTGCTTACCTTAGATCAATAAGAATAAGTTAGATTTCTTTAGCCTTACTAATGAGTAGGCAAGGGGGTCGAATCTTGCAGTTTAATCTTCAAATCCTCTTCCTCATCTTCTGCATAGCTACCACAGAGCTTCTGGTGTGCTTTTTATTATTTAGGCTGAATTTCATCAGGAGATCCGGATTTATTCTTGTGATACTATATTTTTATACTATGCTTCTGAGACTCATCTATATCAGTTTATTTCTGAGTTTGTAATAAAACACTTTAACTTCATTTAATAGTCCTGACTTTACTGCATGACTACCTTATTCATGTGTTATGGTAATTGAAAGTGATGCTAACTCCCTCTTACCTCTCTAGCAGCTAACAAAAGGTCCACCAACCGAAGAGAAGAGAAATTAACGGGCTCAGAGCTTTCTCAGATGGTAGCAGAGGATGGTTACTTCTTGAAGTAGAGGGAGGTAGAAAAGTTATCCTAAACTAGTTCAGACCCAAACTCCAGCCCCTATAATCCATGTTAAACTTATCTAGTGGAAAACTGTAAATCTCGTTCATAGCTATATGAATGTTTTAATATGTAACCCTTAGTCACATGTAACCATGATTTATTCCACATAATATTCATTTATATGTATTAGTTGTAATCATGCGTGCACATATATTCAATTATTGAGTGCATTTAAACTGCTGTGTTAACTTGTCGTAAGCAAAGGCCTTAAGTTTCTGACCTTAATATTAAACCTTTCATGTGAGAATTGTTTTGCTTGCACGTTCTCTCCTCTGCAGGTGCAGATACAGGGCTTCATTAGTTAGTGAAAAGGCATTGTTTATTTGTAGCCTTAGTAAAGTACGGTAGGACACTTCTGGCAAGAAGAAGATGCGCTAATGAAGTTGGAGACGAGTTCTCATGGCTGAGAAGGGATGCTCAAGCTCAATCGAATGTACCCAATTGAAGGTGTGGGAGAAGAGCTGAATGTTGCCAATTTCTAACGAGGAAGATGGAAATGTACTGGAGATGATGACGTTGGTTACCTTGAATACTTTGTACGTTAATAGATGTTGTGTTATTAGTTAGAGAGCAGAGATCCTTAGGATTTCCAGAGGTGCAGACCTCTTTGCGATTTCTCTCACTGTGTGGCTTTATGCAATATATTCTTCAGAATTGGAGTACTTTTACGAAAGACTCCATAATGCTGACACCTGTCTCTTGCTTACCTTAGATTAATCAGGATTTTTCCTATTTTAGTATAGAGTAGGATGAGTTAGATTTCTTTAGACTTTCTAATGACGAGACAGGGGGATCGAATCTTGCAGTTTAATCTTCATATCCTCTTCCTCATCTTCTGCATTGCTGCCACCGAGTTTCTGGTGCGCTTTTTTTTGTTAAAAGCTGAATTTCATCAGGAGATTCTGATTCATTCTTGTGATACTATATTTTTTTTATAATATGCTTCTGAGACTCATCTATATCAATTTGTTTCTGAGTTCGTAATAAAGCACTTTAACTTCATCGAGTAGTCTTGGCTTTATTGCATGACTACCTTATTCATGTGTTATGGTAATTGAAAGTGATGCTAACTCCCTCTTACCTCTCTAGCAACTAATTAAAGGTCCAAATAAGGGGCTCTGATCTTTCTTAGATGCATCTAGATTAATATAGCCCTTAATGGTTGAAGATACAAAGTCCTTTTCAGCTCTTATTTCAGTCCAAGTTTCTCCATTTTATTTATAGCCTTCCTGAATTTTGTTCGGCCACCACCAACATGGGAATAAACAATGGGAGGTCAACCAGATTTACAAAAACAGTTCTGGAACTCAATTTGTTTCATTAGAGTTCATATTAATGCATTCCACTCGTTATACTTTTCATCAAGTAGTATGCAATATAGAATTAAGATGATCGATGATTTAGGATAAGCCAGAAATGTAATAAAACCCAAAACAAGAGTGCTCATGAATATGCGTAAATCTGTGATAAATGAAATATGAACTAAGTAAAGGATAGAACGATAATACTGTAAAACTGCTTCTCAAATTGCTGATGTCGTATGTACTTATGAATTCATGGGGTGTCCACGCTGCATCTGTTGTTCTTTTGATGCAAATCAATAAATACATTTAATTTTTTTGAGTGTGTACTTTGACTTTTGTGAATGCCTCGTTCTGCTCATGTTTTGTTTTTCCGTTCAGCTATGTATGGCCCTGTTTATTCCATTATAAATTCATAACTATGAGGACCCCAATGCAAAGATAAAACTTGGTTTATATGAGTTACTCATGTACGGAATGAGGAATCTTGAGAACTCTGCAATTGTTGTGTGTGTTTCTTGCATGGCCCATTGTAGTTTTCCCTATCTTAGCTTAATTGTGCATGTTGTAGGCCGCATTTTCTTTTGCACACGTTACTATATAAACATGCTTGCTTTTGTGCCACATTGTATTTTCACATAGAACCTGCACATGTTTTCGTGTTCTGTTCTTTTCCTGGGATGTGCTCCGAACCCCATAGACAAGGTCAAACAATAATGCCCCTTGTTATTGTCTCTGGTCAGAAACTAGCACCTAGACATAACATGAGAATGCAGCTGCTGTTTAAGAGCACACATGTCTTGTCATATAACTGAGCACAGGAGTTTTTAAACACATGGGGCCCGATTCACAGAACTAACTTACGTCAAAAACGTAAGTTAGTACTTTGGTATTCACAGAATACACATACTCATTTGGTATTCACAGAATACACTTACTCATTTGGTATTCACAGAATACACTTACTCATACTAACTTTATGTCCGCACTGGGCCGGAGATTCCGGCCCGGTGGTGAGACTCCGGCCATTTGTGGAGATTCCGGCCCGGAGGTGGAGATTCGGCCGGAGTGGAGATTCCGGCCGTTTGTGGAGATTCCGGCCGGTGGCGGAATCTCCACAACCGGACGGAATCTCCACAAACGGCCGGAATCTCCACCTCCGGGCCGGAATCTCCACCTCCGGGCCGGAATCTCCACAAATGGCCGGAATCTCCACCACCGGGCCGGAATCTCCGGCCCGAGTGCGGACATAAAGTTAGTATGAGTAAGTGTATTCTGTGAATACCAAAATGAGTAAGTGTATTCTTTGAATACCAAAATGAGTAAGTGTATTCTGTGAATACCAAAAGGTACTAACTTTACGTTTTTGACGTAAGTTAGTTCTGTGAATCAGGCCCCTTGAGCGAAGGTCCTGGGGCAAGATTGCTGAGTCAGCTGAGATGTAGAACGACCATATATATATGCTAAGGTACAGGGTCCGCCACTAATCCCAGAGATCTTTGATATATAATCATACCGCTTCAGTAGAAAGTGAGTTTTTTTTAGCCTAATCCGTCTTATAACATGACAGGGCTTTTCATGGTATATGGTTTATTAGCCATGATGACAGTATTTTTGGAATGCATTTGTTTTCTAATTGTGGCGCGAATACTGTGTTTTATATCACCAGAGCCTAAATAAATATTCTAAACTTCCTTTGTGTCTCTTGTTTATCTTATTGTGGACAAGTTTGACTGAGCGAGCAAAAGGGAGTGTCCTGTAACAGCAATCTCTGAGACGGTCAAGAGTGTTGTGTTCTAGGGTGCCAATTGACTTGTTTCTCTGGTAAGGTTAGGGGGGCAAGTGAGTCACTATAGCTAGTCAAACTCGGGCTCATAGATAGTGAGGTGGTATGGTGACTCAGTCCCTACATGCCAATGTTCTGTGGTCCCAAGCATAGTTCTGTTCCTGAGCAGAATCCCTGCAACACAATGGCTTTGTCATAAACTACAGTACATACGCCCCTATGTAACTCTTGGTAGAGAAACTCACTAGCATCCTTTCCCCATGGTACCCGGCCTCCAATCTCCCAACTAGAATAGAAGAAAGCAACAAGAACTTACTGCTTGATTACCACTTGATCTGGCAAGAAGAAAGGACGGCAGTCAGGAGACACATGGTCCCCCTAGCTATGTGTTTGTGGTGGTCCCCTGTCTCCCCCTTCCCGGGGTTCAGGGAATCCCAGAGGACACCCTGGCCTGCCTCCGAGATGGAGTAATAGCCTGCATCACTCCACACACAATACAGTGGTAATAATAAGAAATATTTCCACAGCACATCCTATTGAATGAGGAACCCTGGGGATTCCGTCGCCAGCACCTTAAGGGAATACCCTATGGTCTCTTTAGTCGAACAAGGGCTTGTGCACCCCAGGGTATGTAATTTTCAGAATTACCTGGTGCCTTCAGTACCTCCGGCCCTAGAGAATCAATAGAAATCCCACTGGACTGCTCTGTCGCAGGAAGGAGCAGGCAGGGAGGAATTGTGGGTATTCCACAGGTCCTGGGGATTATCTGCATAATAGAAAATAAAGACCAGCATTGGGGTACTGTCTTCACCATGCTATTGGCTGCCCGGCCACTCCTGTAATTGAGGGCAATTAGTACTTGTGGCTGATAGTGTCAGGGTGGCTGCAGGGATGAGGTTTGAGCATGGGGGGGCCCTCAACATAGGCCTAAATGATCATCTGAATTATTAGGGCCTAATTTATGAGGCATTGCGACACTTTTGCGCTGCCGTTCGTCACTTTTTGTGACGCACCAGCGGCGTAAGAAATGCGCCATGTTGCGCCCTATTTACAAAGTGATGCATCTAGGCAGATGCGTCACTTTGTAAACCCCTGCGCCACATTATACCTGCGCCAGGTATATTGTATGCAGAGTGGGCGTTACCCCGCAAAAAGCCTCGCAGAAGTAGCGCATTGAAATCTATAAGATTTCAGTGCGCCACTTCTAGGACGCTACTGCGTCAGTATCTTACGCCTGCCTCACAGCAGGTGTAAGACTGACGCAGGCCCTTTCACATGGGACACATTGCTAGAGTTGCGTCTGTTTTCAGACACACCCCAGCAATGCACCTACAGAGACGTCAGAAATACTGACGTATCTGTAACTCCTTGCGACATAAAATATACAGTAAATATAGTGCATCCATCCTGTCGCAAGGAGGGCGCAGTGAAAACTGTTGCATCGCTGTTTTCACGCAGCAATGTGACAGCTTTCATAAATGAGACCCTTAATTTTTTACACTCGGTTTCATTAATTATTTATCACTTAAGTTTTTAAAGCTCCAATGGTCACCACAAAGTGCTCTAGCAAACATTTTATTCGACGTGAATTTTTTACTAACGGAAAACAGCAGAAAAAGAGCACAGAATGCATATGCTCAAAATAAAACATAATGATATTCACCCAGAGGGTGTGAGCGTCATCAATTTCCATAAACACAACACGTAATACGAGCCCCACCTTAGCTATGGGAAAACTTTAAACTTGCAAATTAAAACGCGTGCAACATTTTCAGCGGTCCTTTCTGCACGTTCGCATTACCTTGATGGTGCACTGTTTGCAGTTGGTTTAAAACACCACAAAGCCCGCAGCTCAGGACAATCCCCTTGGCATGTGTGTGCACAGCAAACAAGAAAGGCAAACAAGGGAGGGAAGCGAGAACTGAGGTGGGTTGTTTAGAAAGCCGCACAATAATCCATTTATAGCAGTCTTTTTTTTCTTTTCATGCGCCCTCCCGGTTACTAAGGAGAACATTTCTTGGGAACGATAAGGAGGTTTAGTATTACACCAGGTAGTCTTCTATCCTAGGTGCACAGGCATGAACAGCAACGCCTAAATCAACAGTATCTTTAAGGGGCTTAAGTAGCGATTAGGATTTACAAACAGAAAGGGGCTTCAAACGCGTTTCTGTTTTCTTTGTGTGAGGACTTAACACACACCCTTCCCTCTTTATCGTGGAACTTACGAGTAAATATGTGAGAGCAGATTTGTAATGATGCATCGTTTTACCGAGTAATACATCCCTCCGTTGTCATAGTCCCTAAATCTGAACGCTCAAGTTTTTAAAATTCTAAGGAGTGAAAACAAATTAGCACATTTAGTGACACTGCCGGGATGGATGTCACACAAAGTTTAACAACAATGATAACACAAAAAATTGATAGTAGGGAATGGATCTAGGTATCTAAATAAATGACATGCGAATAAATAATACTAGCAGAAGCATGGCTTACAAAAGTAGTGGAGCAGCACTCTGAAGTTTCCAAAGCGGCAACCTACGTCAGTCAACTAAAGGGATCTGTAGGCCAGCTTCACTTGTGGTAGGATTGCTACCCTGATCAGAATATTTTGGGGGATATGTACAAGCCCCTATCGCCACCACAACGTCACTTTTATCGACGTTGTGGTGGCGATAGGGGCTGCGCCTTATGTACAAGGCAGCGTTAAGCCACTTAATGTGGCTTAACGCTGCCTTGTACATAAGGTCCCTTTCACGCTATGGTTAGCGTGAAAGGGAGTGCAGTGGGTGTTGTGGTGGGTGTTCCACCGCAACACGCGGGTGTATTTGACGCTGCCCCCTATGTACAAGGGTGGCGTACATAGGAGGCAGCGCCAAAATTAAGACCAGGAAAACCCTGGTCTTAAGTTGGCAAAACAAGGAGAAATGCATTATTTCTCCTCGTTTTAGCTTTTTCCATGTGTGCTGCAGCACACAATGAAAAAGCAAAATGCTATGGTTTTTTTATGTACAGGAAGGTGTCCTTTCCTGTACATGAACAAACCTTTAAAAAAAAATGCAATTTTGTCACTTTCATGTGTGCTGCATGAAGCAGCACACATGAAAGTGACACAATGGCATTTTAGGATTGTTTATGTGCAGGAAGGGACACCTTTCTACACATAAACAATGCTCCCCTGCACGCAGACTCCCTTGCACTCTGGTGCAAGGGTGCCTGCATTGGCGCTAAGTTGCTAAACTTAGCGCCATCGCAGGGGGAAACGCAAGGCTGCACCACATTCTTGTAAATATGGTGCAGCCTTGCGTTTCAGAAGTGGTGGAGCGTGTCGTTAAGCCAAGGAGGCTAACGACACGCTCCGCCACTTCCTTGTACATATCCCCCTTTGTCTCTTGTACTACCACCAAAAATATCCATACATTAGGAAAAAAGGGTCTCACATGGATGTAAGTTGTTACCATGCATGCCTTTACCACACATGCCTGTACCATGCATGTAAGACGTGTTGACCTTTACAACTTGTATTACATAATGAGCCTATATCACACATATTTTGTGCTAACAACAGGTTGTTTCTATATTACAGTAGTTATAGTTAGGATTCAGAGAGATAGGAATTCCTCTGATTTTTTTTATTGGTAATAACTGTCACCGTTTGATGAATCTCCATGAAATTCCGCATACCTATTCCTTTCTCTACATCGGGCGATGATGCAAAGCTTTGTGGTTGATGCAAAGTTTTGTGGTGATAAGTTAACAGGGTGTAAAGGAAAAAGTTGGGTCCCACGTTTTTCCTCCAATGCATTTCCCATAGACATTTTAAACAGACGTAGCAGCAAAATGGCTGAACTGATTTTCATAAAATTTGGCAGGAATATAGATTATGGTGTGGAAATGTTCCTTTTTGTTATTTGATCTGAATTTGTTCAGTAGTTTTTAAGTAATAAGGGACAAAACCTTACTGATATATTGGGCCGCGATTAACTACAGCAGTACCTTTGTGGCATACCACAGTACATTGCAGTGACGAAACACAATATTATTGATTAATCAAACCCCTTGCAAAATGAAAAGGCAGCCATATTGCTTAGACCACACTTTGGCCTCATTTATGGGGATTTGGCGTAGGGCAGCGCAGCAAGTCACCTTGCTGCCCTGCCCTACATCAAATTGAAAGGGCAGGAGTGCACCTTATTTATCCAATATGGTGCATTCCTGCCCTTTCCACCTGCACTGGTGCCGTTTCAGTAACCTAGAGCCAATGCAGGCACCCTTGCACCATGGTGCTAGAGAGACTGGCATATTTGCAGGATTGTTTTTGTACAAGAAGAGGCGCCTTCCTGCACAAAACAATTCTGGGAGGCTTTTTCATCTTTCTATGTGTGCTGCAGAATGCAGCACACAAGGAAAGAGGAAAAAACAAGGAGAAATAAAGTTAGCTCTCCTCGTTACACCTCACCTCGGGAGGTGTAATGTTTTGACGCATCCCCAGGTTAACATGTTTTTATAAATTTGGTGAAGCATCAAAATACATGAATGTCCTCTGGAAACACCCACAACAACGCCCATGGAATGCCTCCCAAACGCAGAGTAAGGCAAAGCAGCGATTTGCGCTTCCTTGCCTTACTCCATATCTATGAGGCCATTCAAAGTCAAGCAAAGTGGCTTTGCGTGGCCTCATAGATATAATTTCAAGGTCTGTGGCGCTGAAGCGTCACAAAATGTGATGCTCCAGCAGCACAAGGGGCTCATAAATATGCCCCTTTGTCCTTGTTCTGTGTTTTCCTGTGAAATATAGCTTAATACTGTTTTTTTAGTTTATAGGAAGACATGAGGCAGTTTTGGAAACTCTGTAGAGTTAGGGAAAAGAAGTTTTATTGATTTACATATTTTTAAAAAAGTTTACGGAGTACCACAGTATTCTCTTGAAAGGACCTAGAAAGTATTGCAGTATTTACTGAGCTAAAAAATATATATATATATGATCAAATTAAATTAGACATTATATAGGGTCTCTCTTAAAAGATCCTTTTTAAAGTAAACAAATTGATATATGTTTATCAAGCCAACGTTTAAGATTTACAATGAAAATATGGTTTTCATAGGTTGAAAAATGTACACCATCAGGATGATACACTGCTGCATTGCTATATTTTATGTTTAAATGAAAACTTGAAGTCATTTGATGATCGTGAAGGAATGCTGACACTGCCTTGTTCATGTGTCTTCGAGTCTTTTCAAACTTAGCAGCATTTTCAGTAGGCCATTCCCACTTTTGTCTCTGATTAGGTAATAAAATAAACTAGTCTGCAACAATGACTTTACCAAGTATTACAAAGGCATTTGAAACACACCTTTCTGGTCATGTTACAATGAAAACTAATAGAAAAGTAGATAAGAAATAAAATTCCAAGGCAAAACATTATCAATCAATCAATCAATCAATCATAGCATTTGTAGAGCGCACTACGTACCCGTGAGGGTCTCAAGGCATTTGAAACACACCTTTCTGGTCATGTTACAATGAAAACTAATAGAAAAGTAGATAAGAAATAAAATTCCAAGGCAAAACATTATCAATCAATCATAGCATTTGTAGAGCGCACTACGTACCTGTGAGGGTCTCAAGGCGCTGGGGGGGGGGGGTTGGGGGGGACTGCTGCTACTGCTCGAAGAGCCAGGTCTTGAGGAGTCTTCTGAAGGTCAGCAGGTCTTGGGTCTGCCGTAGGTGGATGGGGAGGGTGTTCCAGGTCTTGGCGGCGAGGTGGGAGAAGGATCTGCCGCCGGAGGTCGCTCTTCGGATGCGGGGGATTGTGGCGAGGGCGAGGTCGGCGGAGCGAAGCTGGCGGGCGGGGGTGTAGAGGCTGAGTCGTCTGTTGAGGTACGCAGGTCCGGTGTTGTGGAGTGCCTTGTGTGCGTGGGTGAGGAGCTTGAAGGTTATCCTCTTGTTGACAGGGAGCCAGTGCAGGTCTCTCAGGTGGGGAGTGATGTGGCTGTGGCGAGGGATGTCGAGGATCAGGCGTGCAGAGGTGTTCTGGATGCGTTGCAGCCGCTTCAGGAGTTTGGCAGAGGCTCCAGCGTAGAGGGTGTTTCCGTAGTCCAGTCTGCTGCTGACGAGGGCCTGGGTGACCTTTCTTCTCGTTTCAGTGGGGATCCACTTGTAGATCTTGCGGAGCATGCGGAGGGTGTTGAAGCAGGAGGAAGAGACGGCGTTGACCTGCTTAGTCATGGAGAGGGTGGAGTCGAGGATGACTCCTAGGTTGCGTGCGTGGTCGGTGGGTGTTGGAGCTGTTCCCAGTGCGGTCGGCCACCAGGAGTCGTCCCAGGCTGAGTGGGTGGATCCGAGGATGAGGATCTCCGTCTTGTCCGAGTTCAGCTTCAGTCGGCTTTTCCTCATCCATTCGGCGACAGCCTTCATTCCTTCATGGAGATTGGTTTTGGCGGTGTGGGGGTCCTTGGTGAGGGAGAGAATCAGCTGGGTGTCATCGGCGTAAGAGATGATGTTGAGGACGTGCAGTCGGGCGACGTGGGCGAGTGGTGCCATGTAGATGTTAAACAGCATTGGGCTGAGGGATGAGCCCTGGGGTACGCCGCAGATGATCTCGGTGGCTTCGGAGCGGAAGGGGGGGAGGCGGACGCTCTGTGTTCTGCCGGAGAGGAAGGAGGTGGTCCAGTCCAGGGCCTTCTCTTGGATCCCGGCGTCGTGGAGGCGTGTGCATAGTGTGTGGGGGCATACCATGTCGAAGGCGGCTGACAGGTCCAGGAGGATGAAGGCCGCGGTCTCTCCGTTGTCTAGCAGGGTCCTGATTTCATCGGTGGCGGTGATGAGGGCAGTTTCCGTGCTGTGGTTGCTGCGAAACCCGGACTGGGACGGGTCCAAGATGCTGTTCTCCTCGAGGTAGCGGGTCAGTTGTTTGTTGACGGTCTTCTCGATGACCTTCGCCGGGAACGGGAGTAGGGAGATGGGCCGGAAGTTCTTGAGGTCCTTGGGGTCCGCCTTGGGTTTCTTGAGTAAGGCGTTGATCTCAGCGTGCTTCCAGCTTTCCGGGAAGGTTGCTGCCTCGAAGGAAATGTTGATGGCTTTCCGGAGATGGGGTGCGATGGCGGTGCTGGCTTTGTTGAAGATGTGGTGTGGGCATGGGTCTGACGGAGATCCGGAGTGGATGGTGTTCATGATCTTGATGATTGGTTAATAACACAAAGTGGGCTTTAGACACAGCCGAACACTACTAAATACCATCAACAACCATAGAGACTCTGCTGACTGTTGAAAAGCAATACAGCTCTATTTTTTCTTGACAGACATAATAGAGAAATTGAAAATGATACCTCATTACCTCCATCTATATATTTCCACATAAAATAGGTGCATTTCTATATGAAATACAACCAGAAAAAAATAGAGGAAAAATAAAAAATTAACACTTCTATTAGGACAATTACTACTCTAACCATTACCTCTTTATGTCCTTTCCAAACCAGATTTGCCCATATCGAACACAATGCCTACAAAACAATACCTGGAGAAGCAAAAAATGGAATTGTACTACAGAGAGAGGAGATAAAAGCAAAATTGAACACAGAAAAGGAGGACGCCTGAAGAAAAACATTAGTACTGGTAAGACTACAAAAACAAATTTAAACATTTCTACAGACCGAATCTTCCCATAGACAAAGCATTTTTGGTTTGCTAATAACTTTGGTGCCGTTTGACAAATCTTCACAAAAGTTTCAAAACTAGTTTCCCAGTAAATGTAGCTGTTGTCTGGGAAGTTTTTTTGGGTGATCGGTAAAGCGGGGGCAGAGAAAAAGGAGACTCCAAAAATGCTTTAACCCATGCAATGTCTTTGGGGATTTTGCATTTTTTTAATACGACAACAGCATGAACCGCTGAAAAAAATTACACTGAATTAGGCAGAGAGCTAGGTCTTGGTCCAGAAAGAGTGCGTTTTGTAATTTGGTGTAAATCAATTCAGTAGTTTGGGAGTTATTAAGGGAAGAAATTTACAGATATCTAGGGACGTGGATCCTCTGTGGATCGGCGCGGGATCCGCGGGTACTCACGGGTACCCGCAGGTCCAAAGCCCAATTGGAAAAAAACCACACACCAGACCCCCACTGCGCAAGGCCTTTGGCCGTGCCCAGCATGGGCTTGTGTGCATGAAGGGCCCTGCAGGCTCTGTGGCCATCTCCAACTGCCCTCGACTGAAGCCGTCTGCGCCGGTGGTTGTATTAATGTACGATAATTATATATTATTTTACATTAAAAAACATAGAATTTCACTGAAAAAAACAAAGGTTACAGGGACATTTTAGTTAGGTTGACATTTTACCCACACAAAACTATAGAAATTCAGCAGTTATACGTATAGTTACACTTATCTGAAGAAACCATAACTCGTGCTGTTAAGTAACTTTAGGTCACAAGTTATACTTTCTTAAGATAAGTATAACTATAAGTGTAACTGCTGAATTTCTATGGTTTTGTGTGGATAAAACGTCAACCTAACTATAACGTCTCAGTAACCTTTGGTTTTTTCAGAGAATACATATATAGCTAGGTTTTTAGGGCATTTTTAGATTTTGTTATCTTGGGAGAAAACCCCCCTTTTTATAAGACCTTACCTCCCTTTACCTCTTTCTGCCGCTGTAGGAAGGTAGGATCCTTCTGCATGGTTACCCCCACTTTTTGCCTGGGGCTAAGCTGTATTTGACTAGTCTAACTGGGATACTGCTAATCAGAACCCCAGTCTATCTGCTTTCCCCCTAAATTGTTGTGTTCAGTACGTAGGTACACCAAGATTGGATACTGGGGTACCCTTATAAGTCCGTAGTATATGGTACCCATGTATCCAGGGCATAGGTACCCCAGAGGTCTCCCATGGGCTGAAGCATGTATTATGCCACCCATGAGAGACCATTCAAAATGGAACTACAGGCCTGTCATTGCAGCCTGTGTAAACTGGTGCTAGCACCACTTACTAAAAATATAGGTTTCCTATATCTAGGGTCACTGCACTTAAAGCCTATAAGTCATCCCCATAGCAGGCCTTTGCAATCCTGAAGGCAGAGTGCTGGTTCTAAGTGAGAGGGTGCCCCTGCATGAGCAGGACACCCCTGCAGCCTTCGGAGTCCATTCTCCCGGGTTGTCAGTGAAGCAGCCATATATTATATAGAGGGGCACCGCATAATTACGCGATGACCATCTTGAAAACGGCTGCAACGAATCCTATCATGTTTGGTAACAAACATGTTGGAATCATACCCCCACACTGTAAACGGTGTGGGAGGTATGATTCCAAGCACTGGAAGAGCCCTCCGTTAGGCTCTTGGTGTTCCCGGTGCCAACCTTCTAGACCCGGACAGCACAAAATGGTTGCTGCTGACCAGAGACACATTTCTGCCCTCCTGCTGCTGAGCCAAGCTCGAGCAGGGGAAAGCAGAACAATAGGCATCCTGTCACATGGAGGTGTGACCACTTCTCAGACAGGATTTAGTGTTTTGGGACTGAGTGGGTGCGCTTGCCAGTGTCACAAAGTCTGCACAAGGGGCACATTTGGTGTCCCTGTGCTTAGTCCAGTTGAAACCATTCCTGGGAGTGTTGGCTCCCGCTCTGGCGTGAAACTGGACAAAGGACATGGGAGTAACCTCCCCCCTGTCCAGATCCTCCCCGGGGAGGGTCCCCTGAATCTTCCCAACCCTTTCCCTAGGGTACTTAAGGGATTACCTGGGTGTAGGTCCCTAGATTCGTCGTGAGATAAGATTCAGATCAGACACCACTGCACTTCTACTGTCTGGGCACTCTGGACTTTGCTGGACTTTGTTTGGGCCTGACTTCATCTCCCTTCCAGTCTGCTGCATTGTCTGTGCCTGTGCATCATACAGGAACCTTCCAAGGCCTGTGAAGCATCAAAGACACTTGAAGAAATCTCCCTTGGAGTAAAGGAGTCACTCCCCTGCATTCACAGGCACCGCAACTAAGTTGACCAGTCGGCAGATCCTGAGCTCCTCCGGACTCCGTGGGCTCTGCAACACAGGTGGTTGTTTTCCACAGCTCCAGAGGCCTGCCCTGCCCTCTCACCAAGTTTGAGGGCAGTATCCCTCGTGGGTGTTGCAATAACAGAACCCCTGAGCACTGTGTTTAACTTGAAGTTGCAAAGACTTGTTGGTTTCTTTCCAAGAAGATCTTTGGGCTCCAAGTAGCCCCAACCTCGAGCACCTGAGGTGACCAGAATCTTCAGCCACACCGCATCGTGGCCTGCATCTTTTGGTGAGCTGCTTGAGGTCCTCTTGCGACTCCAGTGCCTCCAGCCTGTGGGTCCACTTGAGGGCCACACTTGTTCCTTTTGGGCTCCCCTAATTGCTCAGGCCTGCCCTGACTCCCATGCCTTTGGTGAGTCCCCTGGACCTTGCTGGTCCCGACGTTGCTCCTTCTTTGATTCCTGCGTTGCTTGCCTTTGCCAAGGCTTGTTGGTGCTCCCGTCGGACACCAACCCCTCAGCACTCGACATCCTTCGTGGGACAGCTCATGCATGGCTCCTGATCCTCCTCAGCATTGCCTGGTCCTCACAGCTGCAGAGTCAAGGTCATCGTCATCCATCCTGCAGAATCTGACATCGGAGGGCATTCGTCTTCCAAGTCTCCAGGTCACCCCTGAGTGACATAGACTCTGTCCCCTCTGCTTGCAGGTACCTCTCATCTAGAATCCATCCTTGGATTCCACCGGACACTTTCTCCTTCTTCAACAGCGGCACTTTCCTGAAATCCTCCATTGGGTTCGACAGCGGTTTCCGACATCACTTCATATGTATGTACCCGGCTTCCCTGGTGTAGGTAACATGGGTACTAGGGTATTCCCGGGTGGGGTGGCTCTCCAACCTTCTGTCTACCACAGGGTTTCTTCAGGGTCCACTGGGAAGGGTCCTTAATCTTTAAAAATCCAACTGCGACTTACACGTAGAGTTGTACGGAGCACGCAGTCATGCTCACACACTGCACACGCTCTCCGTGGGGTCCCTATCTACTCACCTTGGGTGGTTCCTTGGGGTCCCAGCACTTCTACATCCTCTCGACACTGTCTTGACTCAAGGTGTGGTTCTTATACCACTTTCTTAGTATAAGGTTTGGTCCCCCTCTGGGCCACTGTGTATTTCGTGCTATTTACTGTGTTTCTTTGCTGAAGTATTGTGCATTGTGAATATCTCCGGGTAGGAGATATTTCTATGTGTTAGAGAGTATTATATAATGAATACATATTTTTATAAATACTTTGTGTGGTTCTTTTTCACTTAATCTATACAATAAGATTGCATTCTGGTAATACAAGCTGCTTTACACTCCTGGACTAAGCCTGAAGCTACCACTTAGAGAGCTTTCTAAGGTTGTCTAAGACCTCTTAAATCACCATAAGGGTTGTCTGGACTGATGCAAGGTGTCCACTTACATAAGTGTACATCATACACCAGGCCAGCTTCTCACAGCCCCTCAACCCTAAAAATCACTTACCTTCCTTCGCGGCTTGACATCTACCCTCTCTTGAGCCCTAAAAATATCTACTACTCTTTTACTCCACCTTCCCCTGAATCCTAAAAACTGCCTACCTCACTCTACTGATACCAACCCCTGTACCATAAAAAGTACCTTCTTTTACCACTACCCACGCCTGAACCCAAAAATTTACTTACCTCAGTTTACTTCTACCAGTTCCTAAAACATTCTTCCATCCTTTACCTCCACCTGTCCCCCGAACCCTAATAAAAACCTAACATACTTTACCACTATCCAACCTAAGTCCTAAAAACCCTCGTTGAACCTGGCCCTCTCTGCAGAGTCACCCCCAAACGTTTGCCTTCATCCCTCCTGTTTCTGAACCTGTTTACATTCACTTTTAATACTCTGTACACTTTACCATTGCTAACCGGTGCTAAAGTGCTTGTGCTCTCTCCTTTAAACATGGTAAAATTGGCTTACACCCAAATTGGCACATTTTATTTACTTATAAGTCCCTGATAAAGTGGTACTACAGGTACAAAGAGCTTGTAAAATAAATGCTATTGGTGGGCATGCAGCATGTATTGTGCCACCCATTTAAGTAGCCCTTAAAACAGGCCTGCCATTTCAGCCTAGATGCAGGTGGTACTGCATTCAGCTGTCAATTCAACTTGGCAAAGTCAACCTTTTGCCGAACCTAAACCTTCCTTTTTAATACATCCAAGTCACCCCTAGGGTAGGTCCTTGTGAGAAATTAGGTTGTTGTTGGGGGGGGGGGAGGGAACCCTTCTCAAGCAACAGTCCCAATCCTTGTCAAGGTAAAGAACAAAAAGACACTAAACTAACCTGTGCTTAACCGTCTGGTATCTTGGCACAAAAGCAGTTAGCCTTAACTTAAAGGCAATGTGTAAAGTATTTATGCAGCACTTAAACAGCAAACACGACACAAGAAAAAAATCCCACACCAAGTTAGAAAAAAAGAGAACATTTTAAGACGTTATTTTACACAAAAACAACAACAATCCAGTCTGCAGAACTGGAGTTATGAATTTTTGAAGTTTAAAGTGGAACATAGCGAATAAAAGTTCAAAGCACCAACCGAGGACACCTAGTTGCTCAAAACGGGGGAAAAGTCGAAAGTTATAGCCGACCACGATGGAGCATGGGTCAGATGCACAGGTCTTGTGGCTCAGACGGCTAATGCGTCCACTGCAGGGGCCTGTGTTCAACCTCATGGTCACAGGTTCAAATCCTGGTGGGTCCACTCAGCCTTTCATCCATCTGAGGTCGATAAAATGAGTACCACTGAGTTGGGTAACAATAAACATCTGTTATTCAGCGCCAAGATGCCGCCGGGTGAACGTGTGCTTTACAAATACACGTTATGTTACACAAAGTGGATTGGGCCCTGTCTCTGTTTGACTTAGAAACATTTTTGGAAGAAAATATCTTAGAAGGTAAAGTTCAGCAGGGTAAAGAAGCTGACCCTGTCCAAGGAGGAAGTGTTGTTGGGGAGACACTGGATGAAGTTGCAGTGAAGACTCCTATGTTCTGACTTAGGCTCTTTTTTCCAGCGGGACAAAGCTGCAGGCTGTAGCTGACAAGTCCTCCATGAGGCCGGATATCCCTTTTGTGAGGAACAGCTGAACAGGATTTGCTGATGCAGAGAACGTAGGCCGACCGGCAATGAACCTTGGGAGGCTTGACAAGCAGGTAGGTTCCAGTCTCCTCTCAGTTCTCAGAGTACTTTTAGGGCAAAAATTCCCACACTTTGGATTTTGGTTATCTGGGCACCTTTAGCACCACTTCCAAGGGCCCATGTTTGGAGAGGCACTATTTGGAGAGTCAGGACTCACTCAGGCAGGGTCCAGGTTGGAGTCTTTTCTTTCCCTGAGGCTCTGATCAGGAGGCCAGCAAAATAGCCCTTGAGTCAAGATAAATGAGCAGGGCAGACCCCTGGGGGCTTAGAGCAGGCTTCAGGCAACAGAGCAGTCCTTCTGAGTGCAGCAAAGCAATCCTTCTGAAGTACACAGCAGGCCACAGAAGCAGGCATTCGACTGAGAGTACTTCAGCAAGTACAGGAGTAAACTGAAGAGTGGGCCTGAGGGTCCTACTTTTTACACGTGGTTTCTCCTCTGAAGTGAGGAAAACATCTGGAGGCTTCTCCTGAAAGAAGTGGCTGGAATTTCCTGCCTCTCCGCCCTGGTCCCAGTCTGTCTGCAGGTACAATAGGCTAGTGTAAAGTTCTTTGTGTGTGAGCTGGGTCAGTGTCTTTGAAGTGCAAGTGTGGTAGGTAACTGTTTTGCCCCCTATTAAGGTAGGATGGCACATCCTGCCAACACCCTGACCCTCCATTGTGATATTATCTGGAAGGAATACACAAAGGCAAACTGCCAACTACACCTAGTCACGTAACCCAGGAACAGGCTGCAGGCACCAAATGGTTAAGACAAGAAAATGGCAACTTTATAAAAGATGCATTTTCAGAATTGTGACTTAAAATACAACTTTACCATTAAAGAGAATTTTAAATTATAAATCTGCAGGCACCAAACATGATTTACTAACCTGATCCCAATCAGAAGTTAGCACTTATTAAATGTAATAAGGTAACCCAATGTTATCCTATCACAGTAGTGAAAAACGAATTTAAGAGTTTTTTACTACCAGGACATGTAAAACTTAAATGTATATGTTCAACTTTTCGATTACAATGCACCCTGCCCTAGTGGGTGTCTAAGGCCTTCTTTAGGGGTGATTTAAATGTAATAAAAAGTGAGTTTAAGGATTGGCAAGGAGGCTATTTTGCCAAGTTGAATTGGCAGTTTAAAACTGCCAAAAGGCTGCAATGGCAGACCTGGAACATGTTTTAGGGGCTACTTAAATGGGTGGCACAATAAGTGCTGAAGGACAACTAGTAGCATTTAATTAACCAGTCTGGGTATATGGTAGGTCATTCTACAAGGAACATATAACTGAATTAATCAGATGTAAACCAATTTTAAACAAAATCAAATTCAGAAAATAGTAGGGGTGAAAGCAAAATGTTTAGGGGAAGACCACTCTAAAGTTGACAGGTCTACCCCAGCTAAAAGTGAGGCCATCTACCAAACCTCATAGGAGTTGTCATCACTAAGGCGGAAGAAGCTGGACAGACCATCAGCACAGGAGTGGTCTGACCCAGTACAGTGTTCCACCATAAAGTCCATTCCCTGTAGGGAGATGGACCACTTCAACAGTTTGGGATTCCCAGCCCTCATTTGCACAAGTCATCCGAGATGCCTGTGGTCTGTCTGAACCAAGAAGAGAGTTCCAAACAGGTATGGTCTCACCTTCTTCAGTGCCCAGATCACAGGAAAGGATCCCTTTTTAATAGCACTCCAACTCTGTTCCCTGGGGTGTAACCTTCTTCTGATAAAAGCTATAGGCTCTAGGCCCTCCTCATTCAAAGGTGATAACACAGCCCCTATGCCATGCTCTGAGCATCACTCTGTACAATAAATTCTTCAGGTGCCTTGAGTACAGGTACTGTACGCATGGCCTATTTGAAGGGGTTAAAGGCTTTCTGGCAGGCCTCCATACCGATCACCTTCCTGGGCTGCTTCTTAGAAGTCAGCTCAGCTAAGGGGGCAACAATGCTGCCATATCCCTTAACAAACCTCCTGCAATATACAGTGAGGCCCAGAGAGGGCCTCATTTCCGTTTGAGTTTTGGAGGGTTCCCAGGCCAGGATAGTCTCTATTTTGGCCAGAAGGGGCTACACCTTGCCCCCGTCCATGAGGGGTCCCAAGTATACCACAGAACCCTGCCCTATCTGGCACTTGCTGGCCTTGCGAGTCAGTGCTGCCTGTTGCTGAGCCTGAAGTACCTCTTGGAGGTGAAACCGGTGGTCTTCCCAGCTGCTACTGTAGACAGCTATGTCATCCAAGTAAGCAGCACTGAAGGCCTCCATCTCAGCTAGGACTTTGTTCACCAACCTCTGGAAGGTGGCAGGGGTATTCCTTAGTCCAAAGAGAATCACCCTAAACTTGAAGTGGTCATCTGGGTATTAGAAATGGGGTTTCTTGTTGACAGAGGTTTGCACCCTGTCCAAGCAGGAACCACCACTCTAGTCAGGATAAGCTAGATGCACACTAAAAGATAACCTGTGCTCACCCTCTGGTAGCTTGGCACAGATCAGTCAGGCTTATCTAAAGAGGCAATTTGTAAAGTATTTGTGCTCAAAAGAAAAAGGTATGCTGTTCCTAAAGGGGACAAAGGACAAAGGGGAGTAGGTCAAAGAAATGGAGCCACTACAAGGGGAGTAGTTCCTTTTTGGAAATAAGGCCCTCACACACCCTTGCAGGTATCGTGCTTCATCATCAAGCTTGCTCCTGGTCGGGCCAGCGCTACAATACTTGATGGACACCCTCAAGGTTTCCAAAGCCGTGATGTGAAGTGCAAGTTAAGAGCCCTTTGTGTAGATTGAGGAAACATAGGTGTCAATGTAGTGATTAGTGACTTAAAAAAGCTAGGCAAGTCTCAAATCAAATTTTAATCCATGAGTATGCCTGACTTATTAAAAACGTGATGTCACCAGTGGGGACAATGATCCCTGGTGACTTATATGGTCAACATATTTCATGCCGTCAATTAGTCAAGATGTGATCTAGGGCATTTCTTCAGGACTGTAAAATCATGACACCCGCATGGGTGTGTGAGGGCCCTATTTCCAAAAAGGAATTACTCCCCTTGAGTGGCTCCTTTTCTCTGACCTACTCCCCTTTGTCCTTGGTAACCAAAAAAGAGGAGGAGGAAGTCAAAAAGTTTGGGGTGACCCTTCAGAGAGGGCCATTTTCTAACACTGGGCTACAGAATGCAGGCCTCTCACTTGCTCCCTCAGTTAGGGCAATCTGCCAGTATCTTGAAGGGAGGTCAAACATGCTCAGGAACTTGGCTCCTCTGACCTGTCTATGAACTCATCACCTCAGGTATGGGATGTGTATCAGTCATGGTGACTGAGCTGAGCTCCCTGTATCCCACAAAGAACCAGAATTCTAAGGCGGCACACTGTGGGCAGATTTGAGTACCAGCACCACTGGGCTGGACCAGGGATTACTGGAGTGCTCAATCACTCCCAACTCAAGCATTTTGAAGACTTCCTTCTTAAAGCTGCCCCTCACTTTATCTGACAGCCAGTAAATGATTTTCTTTACTGGCATACTGTCTCCAGTGTCTGTGTCATGTACACACAGGTTTGTAAGCCCAGGAGTGAGGGAGAATAGGGAGGCAAATTACCCCAACAACTAGTGACAGTCCCTCTCCTATCCTGGGGTCAGGGTAGGAGAGAGGTTGACATATTCTGCAGACCCATCTTTCTCTTTGAAGGATAGGAGGTCAGGAAGAGGCTCACTCTCCTCCCCTACTCAATCATTTGTCACCAGGAGCATTGTGACCTCAGGCCTCTCGTTTTGGGGGTTTAAGGCAACTTACATGGAGTACTTGGGTCTTGAGGACCACCGAGTAGGCTGACATGAAGTTGGTGCCCCTGTCAGAGGCCACTTTCTTGTAGAACCCCACGTGGGTAAAAATCCCCATCAGGGCCCTAGCCACTGAAGGTTCAGTTATAGACCTCAGAGGGATGGCCTCTGGGTATCTAGTGGCATGATCCACCAAATCTAGGATAAACCTGTTGCCTAAGGCAGTTTTTGGGTCCAAAGGTCTAGCAAATGTTGACACCAACCCTTTCCAAGGGGGTGCCGATGACAGGCAAGTGATTCAGGGGAGCCATGACCTTTTTCCCTGTTTTTTCCACTGGCCTGACAGGTGGGACTTCTCCTAAAGAATGTATCTGAGGCTGTCTTCATCTGGGGTCAAATAAAGTTGGGACACAATCTTTGCAAAGGTCTTGTCCTGCTCTAGATATCCTACCAGGGGTATGTCATAAGCCATCCCCAGTAGGAAGGCCCTGTAGCATGGAGGGACCACCAACACACATGTTGCCCCATACACAGGTACCTTAGGCTTACTATACAGGAGTCATCCTTACAATAGAGGAGGTGATACCCAGAGGTGTCACCAGCTGCCTGGGCTTCAGCTAGCCGCCTAATGCCCTCTAGGGTTGGGCACTTTCTCTGTGCCTTACAGAACACTTCCTTGGTTGGCCCACCCTCAACTTGCCATCCAGAAAGCTCAGGCATGTCTCCCAGGGCACCAATGTCCTCCTCAGTAGGCTCTGGGCTGAACTCTTCTAGCGTCCTATCAGCCTGTTGAATAGGGGCTGTCTTCCCATGCTCTCTGACCTTCCCTTTCTTTTTTGGCTGTTGGAATACTCTAAGAAATCCACCCGACTAGTTTGGGAGTATGGGTCTTCCCTGAACCTCTCACAGTATCTTTCAGGAGTCAACCCCACTCATGTTTGGCAATTAAAATGGCCTTCATGGTAGCATACTGAATCTGTTCCCCCACTTCTAGTGTTAGAAGGGTTTCCCTCACCACTGTGGGCATATACTTCCATACTCTTTCTCCCCAACCCCCCTCTAGGACCTTGTGCATTCTAAGGGTTACCTCATTTGCAGAAAACCATTCGTCAATTTTATCTCCCACCACATAACTGGGCACTAGGTCTTGCGGTCTGCGGATCCTCAACTCTCCAGTGAATGCTGCCATAATTGTTGGTGGATTCTACTATCTGGCTTTGAGCTCCAGCTCCCTCATGCTCACCCCCATGAGCCAGTAGTAGTTTATTTTAAACCAAAGCCCACTCAGCCTTTCTCTCTTCTGACTCCAATTTTAACTCGGCCTGCTGCAGTTTGAGTTCCCTCTCAGCCTTTCTATCCTCCATCTCTTCTGAGGACAAACCACGGGAAGACATACTGCTCTCTGCCCTGACAGTGGGCTCCACACCTGGGGGTGAGTTGTCGTCCTCCTCCTGAGCTGCAGCTCATGACTTGTGCCCAGGTCTTCCGCTTGCTCCCCCATTACCTCCTCCTCATCCTTTGATGTGCCCAGCATCTGATGAGCCTCCCATGAGAGCCTTCTGGAGTTCCTCCTTCTTAAAGCCCTTTTTGGCTGGAAGTGCCCCCTCCTTGCAGAATCGTCTGGGCAGAGCGGCCATGTTTCTCTCTAGATTGTTGAGCTCAAGTCCATCCTTGAAGATAGGGTCACAGGCACAGACAGACAAGTAGAATGGGAGTGAGTTAGGTAAAAGTAAAACTAGTCAATCAAGGAGAATGTAAAAAGAGGTTGAATCTGATATCAAATTATTTTTATGGAGTGCCCAAATTTTGGGGTATGGTTTTGCTTCCATAAATCATGGTCGCAGAGGATGGTTGCATGTCAAAGAGTGCTTCCTTTTGGGAGATTGTCAGGCTTCCTGCCACAGCTCACCTCTCTTGACTATCACAATATACCGCCATGACTTATATTATTCCTCCCAACACTTATGAATGAACAAACATTGTGTACCCTGACTTTTGACCATATTACATGCTGTTGATAATAGCTGGCTGCAGCTGGTGTTCCCCAGTTTGTTTGAAAAGGCTTGATAGCTTTTACAAATGTTTTACCATGCATATGCAAGGTCAGGTTTCAGGCATCATGGAAGCATCCAGAAAATCCACCAGAATAAGCATCAAGCAACCAGCATAGATGACCTCAACGTGAACCTTTCACAAGGCAGCTCTCATCAAATTAATCCCCTACACCTATTCCTTGCTATAAGCAATTATAATGCGACCTTTGTGAACATTCTAAAACACCTTCTAGAAGACAGCCTCATCAAATTAATCATCTGCACCTGTTCCTTGCTATAAGCAATTAGAACGCGACCTTTGTGAACATTCGAAAACACCTTCTAAAAGACAGTCTCATCAAACTAAACATCTGCACCTGTTCCTTGCAATCAGCAATTAGAACACGACCCTTCTGAACATTCTAAAGCACCGTCTAGAAGGCAGCCTCATCAAGTTAAATATCGGCACCAACTACAAACAATTAGAATTTGACCTTTATGAACGTTCTAAAGCAGTCTTATTTAAAGACCGTCCACACTCCTCCCCTTCGCTTAGACTCTTCGCCTGCCACTTACCTGTTTCCCGGCTTCCAGGACTCTGTCTTGCCAGCTCCCTTGATCCTCCCACTTCGACCTCACCACAAAGAACGTCCCACATTAGTCTTGCACCTGGATGGAAAAAAGACCAAGAAGAAAAGTAGAGACGCATTAACCAGCTGGATTTTACTATGCGCTGAGCTCAGTCGCAAAATTGTGCTGCAAACAAAGGTAACCAGTGTTTTTGTTTATTTTGTACATACTGTTGGCAGGGCTCTGCCAGAGAGGACTTGGGTGAAAGTAACCCCATCCTAATTTGCTTGTGGGTTTGATGCTCAAATCATCCTTCAAATATGTTGATAAAGGAGTCTCTACGGACAATCTAAATGAAAAAAACAACAACAAAACTAAAGGTTGGTTAAAATTTGAAAAGCTTTCATTAGGTGATACCTTAAGAGATAGAGTTAATACTACACTAAAGCCTTTTATTTGCTTGTCTATAGGTGCCATAAATGCCGGTACAATTCATAAGACTGGTGTGAATGTCTGCTGCAGTGTTGCTGTTGAGAAGACGAGCCACAGCATCTTTGGCTCTACACGCTCTCTCCATTCCAACACCCTTCCCCCTGGGATTTGCCACCAGAGCAGTGTCTCCTCCGGGAACTAGCGTTGCTGTCCCATTGGAATCATCTGTGATCCAGGTAGGTGGCTTATGACAGAGATACCAGACTTTCTGGTGGAGTTCCTAATGTTGAGCCGAGAAGTTTCACTTGCAGTGCTGCTCCTGAACGTTTGGAGTGTAAGTTTGAACAGGGTGGAAGGATTCAGTGACTTGTGTGTATTTGAGGCATTTGTGGTGTACTGCTAAAGTTTCAAGTTTGTGAAATGGATTGTTATGCTGTGAGGTCTATGGTTATGCAATGTTGATGTTGGGCTCAATTGTTGGTTTGATCACTGGTGTGCTAATGTATTATTCTTATTTGAGAATCTTGTTTTATAAATAATTTATTTTATCATTCTTTGGTTTGGTCATCGGATTCGTCAAAATCCATGATCTCAAGAGATTGAGGTTTACTTGTCTGCGTAAGGCAGTGTGTAGTGTGAGGTGCAGCATACACACGGATAGTGGTTACTGAATAAGCAAGTTTTCTTTTTCAGGATTGCGTTTCTAATCCGGGTTGATATGTTTTGCGTGAGTAGATGCATTAGCCAGGGTGGATTACCTCTGGATGTGGGTCTGCCTAGTGTGAATTGTGGTGGCACTACGAAGAAGGGTGCTGTTCTTCTCATTCTTGTTTCTATTGTTTGAGAGATTTAACTTACTTTTACTTGGTGAATTTCTTCTTACTTAGGTTGATCAAATAAGGTTTATGATGTTTTATTTTAGTAGATTTCTTGAGATTGCAACTGCTTACCTTATTCATGGCGAGGTCACGCTGTGATTTGTTAGTCAGCCAGGGAGTTGCGCTGGAATTGGTAAGACACACCACAACGCCCTGCTGTCATTGTTTGGTTGGTGACAGAGCTGCTCTGTGATTGGGTGATCATTGATAGAGCTGCACTGGGATTTGTTGTTGTTCACTAAAATGTTTTGTTTGATTTTCAGATTGATTTGGATCTTGTTGGATTGGAAGTGATGCCCGTGACGCCTGTTTGTTGCTTACGGCTGTGCCCCACTCTGCAGAGACCGTCGGAGGCCGCCGGAGAAGTACGGGAGCCGTGCAGGTGCTTCGCGGCTTTGCGGTCGCTGTGGTTCCCGCTGCCATTGTTGGAAAACCCTTTGTCTATGGCCTCTTGCTGCGGCTCCTCTCCGCCTGTGCCCTTCATCTGCTGGCGGAGCACGAGCTGCACAGGTGCCCCACGACCGCCATTGGGAAACGCTTGTTTCTGCTTGTTTCGGGTGCTCAGCTTGGCGGGGCTTGCTGCAGAGTTGACCAGGAGAGGGCGAGGCAGGCTTGTTGAGTATGGAGGGGGCAGCCTCAGGGGCCCGATGCAGGAAGGCCCCACCCCCTCAGTAATAGTTGCAGTGATGGCAGCGGTCTGTGGCTTGTTACTTGTGGAGGTTGGCCCGGGTCGGTGGCCTGGATTCGTGGCCCACTGGTTTCCAGCCCTCCTGTGGGCCCCCAATGGTCTAAGGGCTCATTGGGCTTTGGATAGGGGAGCTCTGTGAACCCCCACACGCCCTGCCTCGCCTGCTTGATTGATTGAATTACCAGGAGGTAGGAGGCTTTTCCTCTGTGTTTTTGACTGCGCAGAGTTCGAGGCTCTGCTCCTTAGGAGGCCTTTACCCAGGTGACTCGAGGGTCTAAGAGCTGGTGTGGTAGTGTTTTGGGGAGGCCTAGGCCACAGGCCCCCACATTGGCGTGGAGGTGGCCAGTATTAGGCCGATGTGGCTTGTGCCTTGGCGGGGTCCTGCTCCCTCCACCCTGCACTCGCATTATTTTTCACCCTCTTGTTTTTTTTCCCCCTGAGAGGGGGATTGTTGCTAGTTTGTGGTGCTCTGGATAAGAAAGAGTGGGAAAGCAGGCATCTGGCACCTGAGGCAACTGTGGAGTACTGTATAAAATGCCATCTAGGAGCTTGTGCTCTGGCCATTTAATTGTCTCTTCCAGCCCAACTACTAGCCACATTAGCTCTCTCAACAATTTTAAACATTAAAACTATTCAGCAAAAGAAGTCTCAGTACTATCTGTCTCTCCTGGAGTCTCACCCCTCCGTGCTATCCCTATTTTCAAAGAGTAGGAGAGGGGCAGGAAATAAGGATTTGGAGAGAACCTCAGGCGCAAATAAAGAAGATGACTGGAACTTGCTCACGGCTTTGTCCTAGAGCACCGTTGTATGTCGGAACAATCGATTTGGCCGCAGCCCAGTTCTGGACATTCCCCTAAGGCAGTCCAACAAGTCATGTCGTCCAGTGGAAGTAGTGGAAGAAATGGACAGAGAGCCTGTTCCTGAGATGATTATTGTTGGTACCAAGTTGGATTCCAAGCCTGGTCCGGAGTGTCCTGTGGCCCCACCCGGTAGCCAAGATGTCACTATTGTATCAGAAATGTTGCTGTCCAGGGAGAGCTCTCGAGTGACTCATGGTTAACTCTGTGAGGATTTGTGTAGCGGTGAACCTGGTGCATTGGAGGACTATTCCCTGCCAGACATTGCAGCTCTTATAGAGAAGAATCGAATTTGGAAGGCTAAAAGTTGCCTATTACATTGGACATGGTCTTGAGCCCGCCTCTAGACCGTCTTTCTGTCCGTGCTACATTACCGGCTTTGCATAGTAGCACGCCATCCTCATCATCTCCTTAGTCGTTACAATGAACACTCTGAACTATGATTTATCTGCATCCACAGGGGCTCAAGTTTTTGTGCAGCCAAATTTAGAAGGGGAGGGAGGGGACAGGTGAGGGAAAGGTCCAATCCTACATTTTATTTTCTGTGGAGAAGGTCCTATCCTTGATTCTAGCCTTGTTGGATAGATCAATTGCTAACTCTGATCATGTGTTGGATGTGTTGTCCCCAATCTTAGTGGGGGTGCAGTACCTCATCACCTTTGGGTTATGTCCTTGGAAGGATATAAAGGGGGTTCATATGAAATCTCAGGCCTCCCAGACTGACATAGTGGCAATTAATGGGGTGGTAGAAATTGGAATTCAGGCGGGTGACTATGGCTGATTTGGAGCTACTCCTTTTCGGCAATCTGATGTAAAACTCGAGTCCTTCAAGGACACTGACTACATGTCTTGTTCCTCCTGCCCAAACCTTTTATTGGAAGATCAAAGTCACGTAGCCCAAAGGGCAAATGTAACTGTAAGCAAAATCCTCTTCCCATTTTTCCGATATTTAAAAAGGAGTTCCCCTTACCCCAGGGGTTGTAGTTTTGCAAGAATCCCCTTCCAGTGCTAACTTACCAAAGACTCACCAAGATGGTGTTTCTCCTGTGAAGGAGGCCCCTCCGGGTGGGACAATGCAAATGCAAGGTTGTGGCAAAGGGATGATGCACAATTCCGGAATGAATGCAAATTATGAAATGTTGAAGAGGAACACTGCTTCTCAATTCTGTGGTAAAATTGGACATTGGAAACAGGAATGCAAACAAAATCCAGATAGAATACAGAATGAGTTTGTTCCCCAGATGCAGAAAAATGCATCACCAATGGTCCAGACTCAATCATTTTCTATACAAGGTATACATGATCAGAAACAGTTTTGCATGATGATGCCTACAGCTCCAGTGCTGCAGCAAAACATCAGAAACAAAATGCTATAGAGTGTAGGGTACTCCATTGATTCTGAGTAATTAATATTCTCAGTTTTTGTCAGGAAATAATCCACAATGACGGTGCTTGAGAGAGTAGGATAATTGCTTACTTGGAGTAAGTCCTAGAGGTAGACCAAAGTGGACATGCATTGTTTGTGAAGTCAATAATCCACCCACTTCACTTTTAACTGATACAGGTGCTACCCGTTCTGCAATTCATTCTGTGAAAGTTCCAAACCTATCACTCTCATTAAGAAAAGTCCAAGTTATAAGGATTAGTAATAAACAAATTGTTAATCAGGTTCCAGCAGTTGTCCTAGTTAAAATAGAACAAATGGACAATAAACATCAGTTCATTTTGTGTGATTCAAGTCCTGTGAATTTGTTGAGCATGTCCTTGCTTTGCAAAATGAATTGTGTGATTTACTGCACACCGGACGGTGTCGCAATTGAAACAGAAGATGAGATATTTAAAATCAAATCACACATTTCAAGGGTTCAGTTGTTTCCAGCTCTAAAAAAAGATGACCGGCCTCTGGATTTAAGGCATGCTGTCAAAGAAGAGGTGTTGGACATCTCTGGTAAAGAGCTAGGACTGATAAAATGTGATAAACCAGTTAGAATGTGAGTAAAACCTGATGCAGTTTCCCCAGAATTAAGCAGTACAAACGTTCAAGGGAAGCAGGGGAAGTGATGAAACATGTTATTGAGAAAATGATTGAGAAGGGAATCCTTCAGGAAGTACTTGGTAGTCCTTGCAACTCTCTTGTATTGGAGACAAAGGAATGGGTAGAAATGGAACATCGTGCAGGACCGAAGAAAAATGTATAATATTGTTTTACCAGGATACTAAATCCAGCAGTGATTTTGTCGTGTAGTTCCTATAAGACCTATATAGGATCTGCAAGTTTAGACAACTACGCTGCGGGACTGGTGTCCAGACTGATTCCAGACACCCCCACCGGGTATGTTGGCCTGTGTACCAGCTAGCTCGCAATGCCACTATAACCTCCTCTTACCAAGGAGAGAATAGTTCTTGGCAACTATCGAACATGACAACCCTGATCCCTCAGGACCGTGGAAACAGTAACTTACTTTTTGCTCAGTCACTCGTGCTCGCTTGTTCTCAGAGAGATACACAGAATACACGGTTGGGACGATTTCAATAAGTATTTATTGAACAGTCGTTATTCTAGCGTAAAATAAGTGCACTGAAATCACCAGTAGAAAGTAGCATATATAAATGAGTAGCAGCACTAAGAAAGTAAACAGATGGTAGGTTTCTACCATTTTGCTAAAATCATAAATATAGGCGAGTATATAAAATACATTGCAGTAAAATGCGTACTCCTACGATGCACCCTAACTAGATGTACCTAAGTGTACCTAGCATGTGAGTAGGTGTAAAGCCAAGAATCCCTCTAGGATAAAGCCAACCCCATACCTGATGTAAGACTGCGGGACCCCGTTCTGGTCTCGAGCTGAACACCCCGCAAGGGATGTCAGACCACTGCGAGCTGGAGTATCTGCATGCAGGAACCTCAGCGTCTCGCATCAGTGTGTCGGCATGGAAGTTGTGATCTCCTCTCCCTATCTCAGCAAGATGTGGTGTTTATATACCCTAAGGTATCCCCAGGGGTTCTACCTTGCTGTGCCAGTGTCGGACTTAGGCTGACGTCGGGAATGAATTTTATACACAGTTATTATGCAGGAGATGATGGTCCTGCTGTGATTCCAAGAAACTAAGAATCCTCAAGCATAATTTATGAGGCCAGTGTCCAGGGAAAAACCCAATGTACTTGTGTGTAGTTTTGTAACTGGGTTAAAGGTCAGTCCTCCAAATCCGTTATGTATGTAGTATAGGAGAGAATGTAGGTGAAGGGTTATGATGTTACCTAGACCTATATCGGGGTACCTATATGAAATATAACACCCACTCCTCATCCGACTGGATGACATTACTAAATTCTAGCATACTACCAAGGCGTCTAGAGGTTTGTACGCAACAATTAATAAGAACATTGTTAAGAGAAGTTAAAAAGCCTTAAAAAAAACTTTAAAAAGCGTTCCTCAAAAATCATTCAATTAGTGGCTCTAAAGTGTCTGTTTATATAGTCCGAACAACTACAAGCATTTGAAAGCCATGCAGGTCAAAAAGGTTTCAATTTGGAATTTTGAAAAAGTAAAAGCCAAATCTTCCCAGCGTGCGACATGCCAAATGTTTATGTGTCCTTGCTGGTAGATGCAACATTGCTGCTGTTTGCATACGCAGCTGACGATCCCTGTAACACCTCACAAAGAATGTCAATTGAGCACAGATGATCTTCTGTACTGCCTGCAGCAGGTGCCGGGGCAGCCTGTGCCACATCCAAGGCCTGATTGTTGGAGGAGTCGGTGTCCATACCAACAGGAGCAGAATCTCCCTGTGGTGGCTCTAAGAATGCTGCCAACAACATGGGAATGCGCTTAGGACACTGCAGAACATGGGCCGTTATCGGGTCCAGTAAAGCATCAACGTCCGGTGATGCAGCAGATGGAAGTGTCAGACAGAGGTCCAACATGCATTCTTCTCCGCAGAACAGGCATCAGAGAACAGGTAGGACACAGTTTCATCCAGACTGGTCTAAATGACAGGAACCAAGAGGCGCTCAGTTCCCGTGGGCGAGGTGTGCCCAGATGTTGTACCATGCGATCACGGTATTTACACTCCAGGAGAGCTGTTGCTACTTCCTTGGTGGCTGGGACGTCCATTGCGTAGCAGAAAGGCAACAATCAGGATTCCTGCTATTAGAAACAGGATCAGCGGAAGCCCTCCAAAAATGCTTCCAAAGACGGAGTGTATAAAGTTTGGTATAACTCCGAGGACCGTCTGAAAGGTGCTTAACAGTCCGGAACCTATGGTCTTAAATAGGTGTACAATGCCCGTCGTATCGGACATGTTAAAGATACGACTTACCATTTCTGTGAAATGGAAAGGGCAGTTTGTACGTATAAGTGCCTGTATCTCAGCCAAGGACCTTGCGATCTGGAGATCAAAAGTCTCCCGGGCGGAGGTTAAGGGCACGGTTCGTTGTAAAAGCATGGCTTTATTTCTGCTCAGAGTATCAAACCGTATAAAGGAAACATTTAGTGAAGGCCATAACAGCTCCTCCCTGACTGTATGTGTTGGTGGAAACAATACTTGCATACAGCAAGTAACCCTGGAACTCACGGTGACTAGATATGCGATGCCCGGAAGCATCCCACAACAACCTTGATCATTCAGCATCAAGTAACTCCCATTCGAGAGAAACCTGAATACCAGATTAATCACAGCTGCTGGGGTACCCCTCAAGTGACAGGACAAGTTTGCCACAGACCCATTACAAGCTCCATGTAGCATAATATCCTGACATATGAGAGATCCACTTAAAGCGTTCTCGCAGTTAGTTCCATTTAGAAACACTTCCAGTGCCCCACTCCTGCATCGAAATCTGTATGGTAAATCCCAGGATTCCCTGATGAACTCCTTACCCATCTTTTCATATCTGCCTGCCTGTTGTTGTTCTAGGCACTATTGAAACTGGAAAGTTGCGACCGGTAATGTTTTATGGCTGTGGTCTAACCATTCTGTGGACGGTGACTCAGCCACAGTAAGGGTAACCTATCCAGTTTCTCAATAAGCAGCATTGTATATTTTGCACCCCTCTGTGCCGTTTTCATCTGTTTTTCTGTTAGATTGTATGCAAAAAATAATGACGGAATGTTGATAAAACGCCAAGGCACATAACCGGCGCGCAATGACTGCAGGGTTCAGCTTAACAAAACAATAGAACGTAACTGCGAATGTCCGTGTTGCAATATGGACAAATCCTGTTCTATTACATCGATAGCAGAAGATACAATGTTTCCCAGTGAATATATCCTGGATGTTAATGTAGTCATACCATTGTCAACTACGGCTAACGCCTTTTCTGGATTAACTCTATCTATTTCTCTTAATCTCTCTGCAGCTTCTTGTTGAGAGATCTTCCAGAGTTCGTTATAGACAGCATACAAAAAGCGCTTCTGACGTGGTTTCCTGGGACCTAATAAAAAATACCGTAGGTCCACATCCTCTGAGAGTAAGGACAAGTGTTGCTTCACGTGGGGTAGTGTTGAGGTCTTTAGCCAATCAAGGCAGAACTTCCCAACACTGTATGATGTCACTACCCCCGGATGTTCTCGTTGTACATAACGTGAGTCTGGTCTGTGGATACTAAACCCCTCGGTGGTATCCCTGAATCTTTCCTGACATCTGTTTGTGTCAGTAGGCCAAACCAACCATCCCTTCCAATTGGGGTCTGATCCATTGTATTGCAGTAAGTTATCCAACATAGCCCCTCTTTCTGATGTAAAATTCCCTTTGGTGTTTAAAGGTGTTGGAATTTGAGGCGTGTTCAAATCCTTATTCATGGCTATTCTAAGACAGGAAGTCTGTTGCACAGTTTCATTCAGAAAAATCATCTGCTGTGAAATGAGGCATGCTCTAAACAGTGCTTCTGTGCCCTGGACCTGCCAGTCCCTAGAATCCCAGATCGATTTCAAGTCAACAGTGTCTCCATCCATAAGTCAAAACCCTGTTCAGACAGCTGGGTGATAAAGGAAGCAGAGTAAATCTGTTTGATGTTTGTTAACATATTTTTCTGTGCAGATATTGGTGCAACCTTATAGTAGTACAAGGTTGGGTCAGAAGTGATAAACCCTGAAAAATATGAGAATTTCTGTGTAAATGTTTTTGAACTACTTTTCGGTGGTGTAGGGCAAGGTTCCCACTGGTGGTATGTGAAAACATTTCTGGTTTGCTAGATTTATGCAAGAAATGATGACCACAATGTTGGTAGCAATACATTCTGTCAAAATTTGATCTATCCTCTAACATTTCAGTGCTAAAAAACGCGGCAGATTGTTCTAAATCAGACAATAAGTTATTAACAGTTTCAAAATCCCAATCATCAGAAAATGTACTGGAGGTAATGATATCGTTCAATGAAATTTTAAACAAATGTGGAATTTTTAAAAGCTCGGTCGGTCCAAATATATCAAAATTTACTTTGTCCCACACTATACCATCCGGTATAGGAACTGCTGAAATGTTCACGAAGGACAAGTCTCTTTGTTCACGATGAGATGAAACATGAGGTTTTAAAATTAAGTTCACTTTTGACGTTGCAGAGCTCTGTTGAAGATAAGTTCCATCGATGAGCAAGTGGAAAGTTATTACTAATCCTAACCAGAAAAGAAGAAATAAAATACCGGTGATTATCCAAAGTTCTAGCCAAGGTGATACTAAATAAGTTTTTCTAAGAAAGTTTAAAAAGTCTTTGATCCGTTGTTTGCGGGAAATTTGGGCTGGCGTCGTTTCAGGTTCACTTGGATCCAATGAAAAGGTATCGAAGTCGATAAAATAGCCAGATGCAGTTCTGTCTATCTTCGGTAGCTCAGCAGGTTTTGTTGAACTTGTGGATTGCTCTTGTTGAGGCATGTTGATGTAGACATCTTTATTAGGTTGAATTGAAATTTGTCTTTCACTTTGATTTTGAGAGTTTGTGTCAAGGGGAACTAGTTCCATTGCATTGTTATTGATTCCATTGCTTTGTAAAGGTGACTCTTCAAATGTTATGAGTCTTTCAGTTTGAACTTCCTGTTTTGTAGCGAGAGGAGGACGTTGGCTACTCAGGAGCCCACGAGGCCTACTATTTAGTATCGGCCACATAGTGTGGTTTGATCAGATCGATTGAGACAAATCTCTTTTCTTTTCTGGCAAGAGGTGGTAGAAGTGCAGTTCTTAATCCTTCAACGGCTAGGACAGGTACAGGCTTTCGATAGGATGGCCCGAATTCTTTCTTGTTCACAATCTTTTCTCTGACCAGATCCCCAACTTTAGGGATCCAGGCGGGTCTTGCTGTGGTTGATTTGACTTCCCCAGTGGCGCTTTTCTTTGTCTCGACCTTACTTAAGGAGGCTCTGGATTCATTCAGATCCTGTAAAACAGCCAAACGTTTATTGATGTCAAACGGTTTTTCATCCGCCACTGTGCCTTCACAATCGAGATCAGGTACCCACATTCTTGTCCCAAACAGGACCTCGTAAGGAGTTGCACCTCCCAGAGAGCTTCTTGGCTGGTTATTAAGGGCCCGCTGGACCCCACATAGGTGATTGACCCAACTACCACCCAAGCCTAATACCCTAGCTGTTAAAGATTGCTTTAAGTCCCGGTTTTTCCTCTCCACAACTGAATTTCCCTTGGGATGGTACGGGGAGGAGTACCGCAATGCTACACCCAAACCTTCCATGGCTTCCTTGTAAGCCCTAGAGCTGAACGCGGGGCCACGGTCAGAATGTAATGTGCCAACTGTGTATGTCCCTATAAAGACTCGCAAATCTTTTATAACAGTTCGGGCATCAGCCGAGCACTGAGGCCATACCCATAAGAATCTTAAACAGGAATCCACTGCAACCATGATATACTTGTAAGCCCCGTCAGATTGTCAGGGGCCGCAGTGGTCCAGGTAAATGCACGCAAGTGGTCTGTCTGATATTAACAAAGATGTCTGCGCTGGGCGAGCTACGGTGGACCCTTTCATCTGTTGACATATCGCACTTTA
This sequence comes from Calotriton arnoldi, assembly GCA_963921515.1. Lineage (NCBI taxonomy): Eukaryota > Metazoa > Chordata > Amphibia > Caudata > Salamandridae > Calotriton > Calotriton arnoldi. The sequence goes on from CAWUFW010008612.1 coordinate 778,903, forward strand.
AGACGAAGTCTTTGGTCTGCTTTGTTAACCCTGCCACCAATAGCGTTGTTTCAGTAAAGAAACTGTCGCCGTAACTCCTGTGTGCGCAGAACCCAGACCCTCGTGTGCAGCCAAGATTAAACCTAATCTGCGATCCATGTTTGGTATTACTCTATCCCCCCTCCAGGAATCTGAGCAAATGGAACGTTGTTTGCATCTAACTTGTAGGAGTACTTGAGTGGAAAACCTTTAGGTAGTGCTTTGCTGTTATTGCGTGAAGCAATCACAGCTACCATTGTGCTACCGTCTACCCTCGTTTTTGAATGGGTGATTGCAGCTATGGACGCAGTACGTACTGCCCCCTTTGCGGCTTCATCAGCCAATGAATTCCCTTCAACGTGAACGCCATCACGTTGATGACTCAGTGTGTGTGTCACGTGAGCCCTTGGTAGTTCGTTCTTCAACTCTGCTACCTGTACCCATAGTTTCCTATGTTTAATTGTGCCACCTTTTGAATCTCTGAACCCATTTTGTCCCCAATAGTGGAGGTATTCGTTGTATGACTGGACACAGTAAAAGGGATCACACACTATCAGTGTGGGGAATTCTGGATCCGTATTTATCATGGCCAGTAGTAGTGCTTTTAATTCTGCCAACTGAGCCGTGCAGCCTCTGAGAGACTGCGTTTTCGTACACCTAGGACGGAACTTGCAGTCCTGCATCCTACCTTTTACAATAGCGCATGCTGCACTGTATTGTTGCTTTCTCCCTATTGCCGGTTGAGCAGATCCATCGGTGTAAATAATGTATTCATACTGATCTAGAGGCATAATTTCATTTGGTAGAGGATATTCTTGTTCGTATTGCAGGAATGCTTGTGTTTTTAGATTTGGGTCATATCTGTATTCTACATCTGTTGCAGTGAGAGAATTAGCCCATTGTATCCATCTTGATGTAACGCTTTTGCATTTGGGACGCTTGCCTTTGTGGCAGCCTCTAAGGCCGGTACCGGGGTCAAGACAATTATTCGTTTTCCTTGAGCTAGTGCTCTTTCTCTCACTACATCAGCCTGTACTGCTGTCAGAATCTTTTCTATAGGAGCAAAACGCATTTAAGCGTTAGTGTACAAATGCGATTTATATGCAATTGGTACTGTTTCACCTTCATTAAAGGTTAAGTAAGTGTACCCAGATTGACCTGCGACTACGCGGATCACCAGGTTGCGTACGTTTACACGTGTCTGTAAATGTTTTGATGATATCATATCAGCTTGTAGGGAATGAAGGATATTCGTGTGTTCCTGTGTCCATTGTCTAACTGATAAGTCAGGTCTTATTAGGTCGTAGAAAGGTTTTACTCTTTCTGCGTAATACAAAATGCATGTTCTGCCAAAATTCAGAAATCCCAGTATGGACTGTACAGTTTTTAATGATTTTGGAGGTTGTAGCAGTGCGCACTTTTCTAAAAAGTGGGCTGCCAGGCTTTTGCCTTCACTTGAAAGCTCATATCCCAAAAATAGGACATTGAGGTGGGCTATTTTTGATTTTTTTTAAATTAAATTTGTAACCTTCAGAGGCGAAACCCAAAATTATGGTGCTCACCCTGGTCAAGTATTCCTCTAAGTCATCATCCGCCAGATAAATATCATCTACATAGGATATTGCTTCTTCATCCAAATTCTGTACTAACTCTGTTACCCTCCTGGAGAATAACCCCGGGCTATTCTTATACCCTTGGGGGAGTCGACAAAATTGACGCTGGGACCCTAGCGCTGACAAGGCTGTCAAATATCTGCTTTCAGGCGCTATGTTTTGGCAGAAAAATCCATTTGAGATATCTAATGTTGTTTTGTATTTTTTCCGCACAATGTTATTCATTAATGCGGCACTGTGTGCATTCTGAACCGCAAATGTCTTTGTACATGAGTTCAGGTGTCTATAGTCTAAAGCTAGACGATATCAATTGTCAGGTTTCATTATGGGAAACAAAGGATTATTCATTGATGAGGTGCATGGTTCAATTACACCTTGGTATTCAAGTTGATCTAAGATTCCCCTGACCTGTTTTTTAGCTTCCTGTTTTATGGGATACTGTCTTTGTGGAGTTGGGTTTGTTTTTATTGAAATAACGTGGTGGGGAGACTTCTCATCCCACCCAACATGGTTGCGGTATAATGCTGGAGCAAGGGCTACCACCCACTCCTGCGCGTATGTATGTCTGAGGTGTGCGGGGACTAGGTCGGAGAAAGCTGGAAAAATTACAGTTTCCCCCTTTGGGCATTCCATAACAATAGTAGGCGGCCAATCTTTTTCTGCTAATAGGATGTCATAGCCCGAAGTCAGGTTCTCCCAAAAAAGACCCTTAACTTGTCTCGGCTTCTTCCCCTCCATTTGGAGTGTTATTTCATGTAACTTGTGTGGGACACTCACCCTAGTATCAGGTGTTTCCACTGTGATATACTCGCTCAACTCCGCTGTCACCAGAAATTCCATCAGATGCCGGCGAGCTATTGTTACTTCTGCCGCGCTGTCTAGCATCTTCAGAGCCCATTCCCTGTTCAGTAGCTGAGTCCTCAGAATTCTGGGCATGTCTAACTTTGAGACCTGCTACCTTCTTCTTTTTAAATTGAGGTTTTGCTTTAGGTTTTTCTTCTTTCTTTGAAGCGTAGTCTGAAGTGCGTTGCTTGTCTCTGGACTTAGTACACTCGTCTTGTCTTTGTTCTGACCGTCCTTCCCTCTCTGAGTTTTTTTATGAACCCTGAAAGGAACGAGAGGAACAAGTGTCAGTATCCTGATACCTGTCAGGTTTTTAATGTTATCTCTATTTCTAAGATTATATCTCCTTTCTGGGAGCTCCTGCTGAGGAGACCTTCCGCTGGAGTGAGATCTGTTCTCTTGTTGTTTATTATTTTCCCATTTCTTCTTTGAAGAAACTAGTGTTTGCTTTGCCTGTTCTTTACCTGAACTCCCCATTAGTTGGGGTTTTACAGGTCTAGCTCCCAGACTGTCTCTACCTAACTCTGCATAAGCAGTTTCAATTATTTTAGGTAGTTCTGTCTCCTGTTGTAATGGAGTGAACTCTCTCAGGCGTTGGCGTATTGCCACTGATGCTGCTTCCCCTTTAATATTCACCAATATTATCGCAGATACCTGGGCAAAGTTATTTAACAACTTCATCCCCAAGTTTAGAGCAGGCTCTGCTCCATACTCGTTCTGTATTTGTCTTAATACATCTGGTATTACCGCTAAAGAAGGGATACCATGAGTCCTGGTATATATTGCAGTGAAGACTGTGCCCCAAGAGGCACAATCTTCTATAAAGGGAGCAATCCCCATTGGCAAGCAAATAGTGAGTATTCTATGCTTTTCCTTAGGACCAGTGTGTGGAAACACTGCCTCCAGCTGTGTTATTTTTTGTGCTATCCAGAAGGGCATTTGTTCACGTTTTGTGGGGATTTTACCCATTACTGCGTGCAGTGTCTGTGGTGTAATTTTTGTCGTAAGAGCTTGGACTGGTCCTGGTTGTGTAGCCGGTGCGGGCTGAAGTGTGATTGTTCTTAACACAAACTGTGTCATATTTCTGTAAAGTCTTATTAATTCTTTATGCTGTACAATTAAGTCTCCTCCTGGCATTGTGTCAATGTCAGGATGTGGTGTGTATGCCGCTAAAACTGGCCATGTTGCTCCGTCTCTTCCGAGCGGACCGAGTCTTACTCTATTTCTTATATGGGGGAGGGGGCCTTTAAACCAGTAGAGGTGTTCTTCGTAAGTGAGTGGAATTTCAATGTCCTCATATGGACTATACTCATTTGGTATATCATCTTCTACATAGTAGTGAAATGTTTTGGTTTGTGTATTTGCCTGCGGGAATTTAATTCATGAATAGAATACCTCTGTTCTATATGATTCGTGTGCCTCAATCACGAAAGTCACTTGCCCACCCCTAATTGTAACACCATATGCTACTAGTTTTAGGGTGACGGCATTTCGAACATTATCTGCAATGTATATTGCATCTGCATCTTCTTCTTCGGCTGAGAAGTTTAGTGCATTCCCTTCATCTACGTCTCCCTGTTCGGTCATTATCTTTTAGAAAGGAGGGCGTTTCAAGGGAACTGAGATAAGGTGTTATGCACAATTAGGAATACTGTATCCTTCAAGCTTGATTAAACCAACAGCCAATACATAGGAATTTTCCTACTCAGCTGCGGCGGATTTGTTCCTTCCCACTCCAGACGTCTCTGGGGAAATGTAGGGGTCTCTGAGAATAGCACGACTGAACTACTCAGATCGTGTAGTTCCTATAAGACCTATGTAGGAGCTGCGCGTTTAGACAACATACACTGTGGGACTGGTGTCCAGACTGATTCCAGACACCCCCATGGGGTATGTTGGCCTGTGTACCAGCTAGCTCGCAATGCCACTATAACCTCCTCTTACCAAGGAAAGAATAATTCTTGGCAACTATCGAACATGACAACCCTGATCCCTCAGGACCTTGGAAACAGTAACTTACTTTTCGCTCAGTCACTCGTGCTCGCTTGTTCTCAGAGAGATACACAGAATACACGGTTGGGACGTTTTCAATAAGTATTTATTGAACAGTCATTATTCTAGCGTAAAATAAGTGCACTGAAATCACCAGTAGACAGTAGCATATATAAATGAGTAGCAGCACTAAGAAAGTAAACAGATGGTAGGTTTCTACCATTTTGCTAAAATCATAAATATAGGCGAGTATATAAAATACATTGCAATAAAATGCGTACTCCTACGATGCACCCTAACTAGATGTACCTAAGTGTACCTAGCATGTGAGTAGGTGTAAAGCCAAGAATCCCTCTAGGATAAAGCCAACCCCGTAAGACTGCGGGACCCCATTCTGGTCTCGAGCTGAACACCCCCAAGGGATGTCATACCACTGCGAGCTGGAGTATCTGCATGCAGGAACCTCAGCGTCTCGCATCAGTGTATTGGCATGGAAGTTGTGATCTCCTCTCCCTATCTCAGCAAGATGTGGTGTTTATATACCCTAAGGTATCCCCAGGGGTTCTTCCTTGCTGTGCCAGTGTCGGACTTAGGATGATGTCGGGAATGAACTTTATACACAGTTATTATGCAGGAGATGATGGTCCTGCTGTGATTCCAAGAAACTAAGAATCCTCATGTATAATTTATGAGGCCAGTGTCCAGGGAAAAACCCTACATACTTGTGTGTAGTATTGTAACTGGGTAAAAGGTCAGTCCTCCAAATCCGTTATGTACGTAGTATAGGAGAGAATGTAGGTGAAGGGTTATTATGTTACCTAGACCTATATCGGGGTACCTATATGAAATATAGCAATTTTGTTCCAAATTTCTTCAGATGCAAAATGGTATACAGTCATTGACTCATGCCAAGCATTCTTTTCTATTCCTCTTCATGAGGTGAGCCAATTTCTTTTTGCATTTCTATTTTAAAGTAAAATTCTCATGTGGTCTAGACTTCCAGAAGGGTATACTAAAAGTTCTTCAATCTTTAGTCAAATTCTGAAGAAATATCTAAAACATTTGAAGTTGCCCTGCACCTCAGTGTTGATGCAGCATATTGATAACTTATTGGTCACATCAAAGACAAAAGAGAGCTGTAAACTTGTTACAATTGCTTTGCTGAATCATTTAGCTAATAATGGTCACAAAGTTTCCCTAACTAAGATGCAGTATTGTAAAAAGGAAGTAATCTATCTTGGGCACCCTATTGAGAAAGGTGCTTTGTACTGCCATGAAAAAGGTGTGTGTGCATTATCAATTCCTACTCAGAAGCATGGTGGGATAATGAGGCCCGGGACCAAGCTTTCAGCTGTATTGGATCCAGTAGCTGTAAGTATGTCTGGTTGTCTGAAATCGGTCGCAGCTGTTTGCATTGCTATTGAACAAAGTGTAGGAACAGTGATGAGCCATACTTTAAATGTGTATGTCCTTCAGTCAGTTGAAAATCTGTTGACATATACAAGAACTCAGCAAATCACCCAAAGTTAACTAACCAGATACGAGCGAGTCATGCTGGCAGCAGAGAACATCTTAATAAAAAGTTGTAATTCACTCAACCCAGTGACACTGCTTTCTATTCTACACAAAGGTTGCAAAGACAGGGACATTAATGAAAATGAGGATGAAGACAACAAGAGTGAGCATGATTGTATTGCGGTCACCAAATTATGTACCACACCAAGACAAGATATTAAAAAAATCTACTTTAGAAATGGCTGATCTAACTTTATTCGTTGATGGTTCTTGTTTGAGAGACCAATATGGCGCATTGAAGACTTCCTATGCAGTGTGTTCCATTTTTGAAATTCTTGAAGCATTTTATCTGCCAAATGGAATTTCAGCACAAGTGGCAGAGTTGGTTGCATTGATGAGAGCTTGTTGCTTGCCAGAAAATGTAAATGTGACAATCTATACAGACAGCCAGTATGGTTTTGATGTGGTGCATGATTTTGGTCAATTGTGGTCACAGAGAGATTTTATGACATCTTCCAGAGCTCCCATAAAGAGACAGTCTCTATATACTTAATCTGTTGAACGCAATACAGCAGCCAAAAGAGATTGCTGTAGTCGAGTGTGCTGCGCATAAGGCTGGAAAAAACCTGGGGCCATATATACAAAGCTTTTTTGGAGGTTGCAAATGGCCCGATGTGCAGAATCGGGCCATTTGTAACTGCAAAAAAGCATTTTTAAATGTACAAAAGCCAAATCCCAATTCGTAATTTGTTACCAAATCGCAATTTGTTTTTGCAATGCAGTATTTAGAAGGGGCGTGTTTAGGGCGTCCCTTTCATATACTGATTCTCAGTGGTATGTGTTAATATTTTGTGACCAAATTATGGTTGCAAAACATGAATTTGTTTACTGACTACTGAAAGGTAGTGGTAGCCATTTGCAAATGGGAAGGGGATGAGAGCTTGTTGCTTGCCAGAAAATGTAAATGTGACAATCTATACAGACAGCCAGTATGGTTTTGGTGTGGTGCATGATTTTGGTCAATTGTGGTCACAGAGAGATTTTATGACATCTTCTAGAGCTCCCATAAAGAGACAGTCTCTATATACTTGATCTGTTGAACGCAATACAGCAGCCAAAAGAGTTTGCTGTAGTCGAGTGTGCTGCGCATAAGGCTGGAAAAAACCTGGGGCCATATATACAACGTTTTTTTGGAGGTTGCAAATGGCCCGATGTGCAGAATCGGGCCATTTGTAACTGCAAAAAAGCATTTTTAAATGTACAAAATCCAAATCCCGATTCGTAATTTGTTACCAAATCGCAATTTGTTTTTGCAATTCAGTATTTAGAAGGGGCGTGTTTAGGGCGTCCCTTTCATATACTGATTCTCAGTGGTATGTATTAATATTTTGTGACCAAATTATGGTTGCAAAACATGAATTTGTTTACTGACTACTGAAAGGTAGTGGTAACCATTTGCAAATGGGAAAGGGTCCCAACTTGAACCCTTCCCCTTTGAGAATTAAAAAAATATTTTTTATAAGAGCAGGCCCACAGCCACTGCCTACTCCTAAAAAATGAGACTTAAAGTTTCATGTTTCTTTTGAAACACATTCCAATTTCCTTTAATGAAAATAGGCTGCATCAAAGACAAAAAGTCTGCTTTATTAAAAAGCGATCACAGACATGGTGGTTTGTTGACCCCAGCAGGCCACCATCCCCATCATTGCTTTGAATCCTAGTGGGTCATAAATTGCGACCTATTTAATTAATATTCATGAGGTAGGTCGATTTGTGACCTCGCTAGGAATCACTATTTTGAAATATATTCTTTAGTACATTAGGAATGTTCTTGATGGGTGGAGGTCTACCCCACCTGGAGTTCAGATGACTTTACAGTTGCTAAAAGTCTGTTGAGGAAGTTAATATCATGATTTGTCTTTCCAACTTCTATTGAGACAGATTGTGGCTCATACTTTAAAAAGGAAATTTTGCAAACAATTTGTACTGCCTTCCAAATCGATCAGAAATGCAATTCTAGTTATCACCCTCAATTACCTGGTTTAATTAAGTGGATGAATGGAACTCTCAAAATTAATTGGCCAAAGTCTGTACTCTCACTGGTTTGAAATGGCCGGATGCTCTTTCTCTTGTTCTGATGAGCATCAGATGTACTCAAGACAAAACGACTGGTATGTCACCCCATGAAGTGATCAGGGGCAGAGTAATGAGACTTGCTTATGCTCCTTCAGCTGCATTAGTTTCAATAACTGATGACATCGTATTAGATTACTACAAAGGTCTGGCTGATATAGCATAGACTATCTTTCATTAGGTGAAGGCAAAGCAACGAAAGTGGTACTAAGTCATGGATTGAGCCTTGGAGACTGGATAGTGGTCCGAAAACATGTGAGGAAGAACTGCCCAGAGGAGCGCTGGCATGGACCCTATTAGATGATCTTAATGACAAACACTGTGGTGAAGTGTGCTGAAATCCTGCAGTGGATCCACACTGCTCACACAAAACGAATGAAGGTGGCAGATGCAGAAGTGGTGAGAACAAACACTGATTCTCAAGATCAAGCTGAATTTTGTGTTGTGGATCTAGAGTGGGGTGAAAATGTTGAAATTGGTGAAGAAAATTATGTCATAAAAGTCCAGATCAGTGAAAGTTCTGAAGAAGATCCTGGTACCTCTACCAGCGGTGCTGTTGGTCAGTTTCAAAGCAAGAATCAGAGTGAAGAGCTGTTGTAATGTCAAAGTGAAAGGCATTAGTGGCAGCAAGAAGTTGTCTCTAATTCAAACCATGAAAGACTACATTTGAATATTTGGGTCACAAGAACCCCCAGAAGGAAAACAAATAGCGCACAGTGAATAGTGCAGTTGAGATTGATCATGGTTCAAGTTCATCAGTGAGTGTGGAAGCAGGTGAAAAAGAGAGAACAGCAAAAAATAAGTAGTTGAAAAGAAAAGATTGTCAAACAAAGAGACAAGAGAGACTAAAGCCAGGCAATGAAGTTCTCAAATAATTGAACTAGATTCAGAAAACAGTGAAAGTGAATCATTATTTGTTGCTAAAAGATGAACCAGAAAGCGAACATCAAATAGAAATTATGCATCATCTGAATGGGTATATCTAGCCACAATATCAGATGAAGAAGAATCAGAGACCCATAGCCGAATAAATTATTGCCAATAGACCTTCGAAAGTGAGTTTTGAAGGTAATCAGAAGAGGAAGAAAAATCAAGTTTAAAGGTGTAAAGATTGTGAAGATTAAACTTTCAACTTGAATTAAAAGGAGAAAAAATCTGCTGAAAGCATGAATCGAGAAACTTTTTGCTAGAAAAATGTTCATTTTTTTTATTATTATTATTATTGCTTTGAAAAAACAAGAAGAAAATAAGAAACTTATTATTGTTCTAAAGAAAATGTTAGTCAACTTTTGAATTTTGAGCCTAATAATCATTTTTTTAGTCTCAATGGAAAATGGAGTACAGTGAATGCTGTTACAATTATTGGTTTGTTTAACTAAAAATATTAATAGTCTTGGTTGGCCTCTTGTCTCCGGAGGGATATGTCTCTAAAAGAGTTGAATTAACTACGGTACATAATGAGTTACAACTGAAGATATTGAAATAGAGGAAAAGTTTGGTTAGTGGATTTCAATATAACATTTATACTAAAATAATGCAGGAGTACTCTGATATTATAAATGTTAGAAATTGTTTTATTTGTACTGTACTTCCTTCTTCTGCAGGTGAATGTGTTGCATATACATAGCTTCCAAATTCCTATGGATTATCATGTGCATTGTTTGCTATTATATTTAATAATACTGCATATTTCTCTCCTTATCTGTCAGATTTCAATGTGTTGATGGAAGATTTGCCACCTAGAAGAATTGTAAATCTAATAAGGGTATTAAATATTGTAGATTCCTGAAAATGATTGCACAGATTAAACATGAGACTAAAACTATTAAACAGAGGTATGAGTGAAGAAGAGCATAAATTCATTAAAAAATATAATGAAAGGACAGTAAAAATTGCCAGAGATTGGCAAGATGAAAAGGCTATATGAGAACAAATTAAAGAATAGAAGAGTTTAGATTGTCGCATTTACATCCTAGATTGAGAATGGAACAGGAGAGCTGAGTTAAAATTTGTATGGTGCGTCCTGAACCTCTTTTTTTCCAATAGCTATGAATTTGTTAACATATTGTGGCAAAGTATTTCCACCTACAGTTCTCAGCAGTACGGTTGTTGTAAGACTTCTGTCTGACAGTGCACTTCATTGTTTTCATCCATCTGTTACACAAGGTTTTTCATAGTATAACAGGAACAAATAGCCATATAAACATGTTTACAGGTGTCGCCAACATCCGCTGTCCTCTCGTTACGCCCTACTGTCCTTCCAGTTTTGAGTATACATATGTATTTGCCCTTTAATGTTCAAGGGGGAAGATCATCTGATTTGACATGTATCATAAACAGTAGGCTGTCCCATTCACTGGTGATTGACCCCTGACCAGACTGCCTTTATAAGTGCATCATGACATTGATTTCCACGGTGCCCCATCTTACCAGATCCCTAAGCCAGCGCACCACTGTCAGGGGGACTGATGCTTTCTAGTACATGGCTATGTTGCAGTTCCACAGTAGCAAGGCAAGATCTTTAAACTGAGAGGTGTGTTTGCCTTTTGCTGGTCTCAAGAATCACCCTTGGCGTCCTGAACCTCTTAAAGATGACAAGACTGTGGGATAGAGTGCATGTGAAAGTAGTTATTTCTTACTGGGTATTATTTGAGTAGTGAAGAACTGATTTTAAGAAGAATTTATTATGTGTTTGGTAAGACTGCTTATTTTAATTTACTGCTAATTTGGGTTGCGTCTTGTTATCTTGTTTCAGTGTTTCCTAGAGTTCATCATAAGAGAGAACTAGATTATACAGGTGAATTGAGAAGAGTGAAATGTAATTTTGGACAGGTAATTTTAGATATATTATAGTAGGTGCTATTACTCCTCATATAGGTGTGGCAATGGATAATGTGAAAATTAGACATTTATCTACATTGGTGGATACAATTGTTTTAAGTACAGCTGGAGCATTAACTCCAACTAATTCAAAACTAATAGCTATTAGAGCTATGGTAATACAGAACCGATTAGCATTTTATATGGTTCTTGTGAAAGAACGCAGTGTTTTCAAAGTGTTAAAGCTTAACAGATGCTTACTTTTTTCTTGATAACAGTCCTATTATTAACTCTTATATCACCAACTTGACTAACGTCTCTTATGAACTTCAATCCTTTGAAGAGCATGGCTTATGGAAAGCTATATGTTCTTGGGTTAGTAAGATAAGGAAGGGTTTCTAGTAAGGTTGGTGAATGGATTGATAATTTGTTGGGGGGACCTTACGTATTATAATAACCCCTATAATAATAATAATAATTTGTTCGATTACTCTGTATCTTTTTTTTTATTTTCTGGATGTCTGATTTAAAATTGCGGGTACAAGAATAAAAAGAGATTATTAAAGGGGAAGTGGTCTGAAAATTATGAGATGGAGAATATCAAGGCTTGTGTATACAACTGATTAAAGATTGTGGAGGATATCTACAGAAAGAAGCAGAAAGTGATTTAGACTGAATGAGTTCATTATTAATAAAGTTTTATTAATTGTTTTAGTGATTATAAAATAATCAGAGAGGGGATTTGTTAAATGTCTTTCGGGTTTATAGCTTGTGTATTAATAATGGAGATTTATATCCTTTTTACACATGATTTTACATATGTAGACTGAATTAACAAAATTACAATTGAGACGAAGCTCCTATGATGTGTAGAAATGTGTTTATTAATGTGGTTATTTATGCCACAATTTTTGTGCAAAATACCACTTTAGACAAGATGGACGTCATCTCTTTCATTTATCTCCTGCCTTTCCCCCTGCGCATATTCTCCCCACACAGGCTCTGCAGAGCACAATAAAGCTCACATATTGTAGTTTATTTCCACTGTTATGATTACATTGCTTACAATGAACGTTTCGCTTTTCTCTATGACTTGTAACAGTTATCAAGTCCTTCCACTGTGATCACTGGTCTGTTTATTCACTTAAAAGTTTTATTGTTTAATGTTATTTGTTTGAACATCTTTGAATGACATTAGCATAGAGGGTGTTGAATATTGTTTTAAGAGTTGCAATTGTGCTTATGAGTTAAGGTAATCATGTGTATTATTCTGGTGTTCTGATTTTCTAAAGAACTGATACTTTTGCTCTCACAACAAAAGTTTTATCGTTTTACTTCTTTTCTATGCAAGAAATGTGCATAAAATCCCTTGATTTTGGGATGAGCCAGAGTTTTTCCTGAGCTTTCCTATGCTGCCAGGTATGCTCTCAATTTTCTGATGATTTTGCTGGCCATTGAGACTTAGTCTGAATAACTTTGCATCTGAGAGCCTTCATGGCATTGGCTCTGTACCGCTTCATAGATCTAGAACTCAATTATTGAGGGGAGGGGGCAATGCATTGCTTAATGAATTGTTTTACTATGCTTATTTGATTTTCTGGGAGGTGCCTTAACTTGGGGACATATTGCCTCATGTTTTGCTTTCACAGTGACTATGACTAGAATTAATCTGGTAAACTGAAGTGAAAATGGCCTGAAGATTCACAAAGGATGTTCCGCAATGATGAATAGAAGTGTATACAGAGTTACCCGTCCAGAATGCTGAATTTAAGTTGCTCCAATGTAACTGCAGACTTAGAATGTAACTGACTTCTAAAAATATAAACAAGATGTACCTAAATACTGTCGCCTCCTGGCTTGGATGTAGGGCCACAAAAGGTGACTTTTACCACATGACCTGGTCATGTGCAGCACTCAATACTTACTGAGAAAAGTTAAGATAGACTTTCAGAAATGAATGGAGGATAGCACTCAAGAAGCAAGAAGTATGTTTATTAGACCAAGAACTTGTGGCATTGATGTTACCAAAACAGCTAAAAGCCAGGAATAGAAAATTCACAGAGGTCACTTACGTTAAAAGATGGGAACAAAAAAGAAAATAAGCAGTAGTAATATATATGCTATTAAAAATCAAAGATAGGAAAGCGGAGTTGTGGACAACTTTGCAAGCTTGGGGCAATTTATTGATGGAACTAATGAGGAAAAATAATGATGATAGTCCACCTTGAACAGAAATGACTGATAACTACCCTCCTTCCCTATATATTGATTTATCATATGCTCTAGGACTGAAGTCTTTGAGTATACCCAAAAATGATTGTATTATAAACTGTCATGTACCCCTCACATGTAACACGACAGTATAGAGCTGAGAAGCAACAACTCTGATACATGTTTTGACCAGCACAAGGACAAATGAAACTGAAATCCTGTGTTAATGTCATAGGGCAGGACGCCAAAACGGTCCAAGACAGTCAGACATGTAAGGCCTAATTGCGATGTCGGTCGGAAAGCCTCCGACCGCTGGTCGAGGCTTTCCGACCAACATGGTAGTATAAAGCCCGACCGCCGTATTATGATGACAATGGTCGGAGTTTAAACAGCCCGGGGAATCCGACATGGTTCCAGCGGGCTCAAGGAGCCAATCGGCCAGTCGGAAAGCAGTCATAATCCGTTGCGGACAGGCGTTTCCGCTGTCAGGATTATAATGTCAGTTTCCAACAGCCAATGCATGTCAGCCTTTCCGACATGGATTGGCTGACGGAAACTGACTTTGGGGGCCCGAGCAGGGCCCTCTTACCCGCTGGCCCTCTGCATTTGGGCCTAGGGGGCACCTATGGTGCACCCCTAAACATCCCTGCACCGAGTGGCAGGCACCGTGAGGTGCCTGCCACACAGTGCAGGGATGTTTAAAAACATAAAGTTTTCTATGGGAGCTTATGCTGCGGGTGTTTTTCGCATGCCGCACAAGCTCCCATAGGAAAATGGATGTTTCTGACCACACTGTGTGGGGTTGCATCCAAAAAACCGGGTCGGTACCGCCAACCTGAGGTCGGGCGGTTCCCAATCCACAACAGTGTCAGTCGGAGGCAACTCTGACCAACATCGTAATGAGGGTCATAATTGTAATCAAAATTAAATGAACTCAAGCGTAGACCCAGAGAATTGTGTTTTAATTGTCTATTTGTTGAAAATGTTTATTTGCAGTAATAAGACAACATGTACATGTAAACAGTGAAACATTAAGGTTACCCTGTAGTGTATGTCGCAGCATAAAATGACCAATCAGGAGGAGTCATAGAACGGTACTGAAAAGGGTACGAATGCAAGGATGAAGGCTTTCAAGGGACAGCAGACCTCCATTTCTGCATTCATAATCTCAAAATGCCTTTTTTTTTCTCAGTGCAGCCCATAAAGTGACAGGGCTGCATTTAGAAACGAGCATTGACAAAGGCAATAGATTTTAAGTTTGCATGGTGTGCACATCGAGCATGTGCACACCATACAAATGTCCAACCTACTGTACTAAAGCCCAGACAAAAATCATCTGAAAAATGGATGTTACAGAAACAAGTATTAGCAAAGCCAATAGCTCTATCTTGCTTTTTGAGTCCAGATAAACACATTAAAAAAACCCTGCAGTAATGAAAAACCAAAACAAAAAATGAATTATTTCAGCAAACAATGCATCTATGAGATAAAGACATTTAATTTCTGATGATTCAATGTACGTTTGAGATGTGAAACAGTCACTGGTGCATTTCAATGCAAGCAATAAATGTGAAGCTGGATGATACCATAAACAGCAACTAGCATGTGGTGAGAGAAAAACACTCCACTGGAAACAGTCAAAGCCTACTCTATGCATTTTAAAGAATTAGGGCCAGATGTACGACTCTTTTTAGCGGTCGCAAATCGGCCCATTTGCTACCGCTAAAAAGGTGTGTGGTATGTACAAACCCTATTGTGCGAGTCGGTAACCTATTACTGACTCGCAAAATAGGGTTTGCGAGTCGCTATTAGGAAGGGGCGGGCCAAGGGCGTACCTTCCTAATAGCGAGTCGCACTAGTATGTATGATTGTTTTGCGACCGCAAATGTGGTCGCAAAACATTTGCAGTTCACCATCTACTTCAAGTATTTGGTAAGCCACTCGCAAATGGGAAGGGATCCCCAGGGGACCCCTTCCCCTTTGTGCTGGCAGGCAGCACAAAGCCGGCAGTGAGTCCCACAGACCACTGCCTACTCTTAAAAAATGAAACAGAAACGTTTCATTTAAGAGCAGGCAGTGATCCCACAGACCACTGCCTACTCTTAAAAAATGAAACAGAAACGTTTCATTTTTCTTTTTTAAATGCAGCCCGTTTTCCTTTAAGGAAAACGGGCTGCATTTGAAAAAAACTTCTTTATTTAAAAAGCAGTCATAGACATGATGGTCTGCTGACCCCAGCGGGCCACCATCCCTGTGAGTGCTGGCCATTCAAAATGGGTCACAAATTGCGATCTGCCTCATGAATATTAATGAGGCAGGTCATTTGCGACCCAATTTAGGAATCGCAAACAGTGTCTCAGACACTGTTGTACATTCAATTTTGTCAGTCTCAAATTGGAAGTTGCAAAACATCGCAATTTGCGACTCGCAAAATGGAATGGTCGTACATCTGGCCCTTAGTAACAATAGGTCTGGCAGACAGATACCCTGTAAAGACAGACTTAAAATGGTTTGCTTTATTTTCTGAAGCTTCCATTTTTTCAACAAAGACCATTTCAGAGTGTACCCCCAATGCTACCAGGCCTCATAACTGATTTCAAATGTAAACAGTCCTCATGCAGCCTGACATAGGCAAAAGGACATATCCAAGCAGCCTACAGAAAAACAATGAGACTAGAACATTCCTGTGAGCTGATCGGTGATGAGATGGGCAAGCTCTTAAATTAGTGGTTGTAGGTTCTGAATCACAATAAGTCAATGGCTTAAGGAAGGTGATCCAAACCCTTTTAGAGTAAATCTATAGAACCAAATGTTTGCCATGAATGATGCAAGTGTCGTACAAGTCAAAACTAAAGAGAAATGGCATGTTTTAAAGGGACATCGTTGAGAAGAGCCTGCAGTGGTCAGTACCTAAAGTATACCTTTATTTTTAAAACCTTACTGAATCAACTTGTATCTACAAAATTTGAATTTATATGATAGGTGAATCTATATCATAACTCCCTCTATTCAGATTTCTTAAAATCCTAGTGGTGGATATTACGTCAAGTGGCCATTCGTAAAGCATTCCGGCAAACGTGAATTACATATCTCTTTGATACGTAGACCGAAAACAAGACAGATTGATTGATGGATTGATTCAATTCCTTTTTGCTTATTAATTCCTTTATTGGATAGTTTGCATACATAAACAGCGCTGTAGTTTAGTTGCCAAACAGAGACTAAAACATTGTTAATTGAACCACTTTGGGTTTACAGTTGTGTTACTTTATTTTGAATTCGTTTTTTTAGCCAGGTGTTATATTAATTTAGATTTTTAATTTAATTACATTTATTATATTCTTATTATATTTCAGAAATTATAAACCTTGATTTAAAGAGCTTTTTTTAGATTTTAATTAGAATTAGATTATTTTCTATTTCTGATCAAAATATCTTAACAAATGATCATATCTCTAAAGGAAAACAACTAAGGCTATTCTTTAAGGATTAATAGGTTCAAAATTAGCATTTATAAAGACAGCGCCAGAAAACACAGTTAACCTGGTAGGGTGTTAAACATATTGGTTTCTAAGTTACAAATTGTAATTCTCGTTAGTAAAGTCATGCTGTACCTGAATTAAGATAATTGTGAGCAAGAAATGTGAAGGGAACAAAGGATTCTTCAGCAGAATAATATACAAACATGTCACTAGACCATACATGCATTAATCAGCATTTTCATTTTAAATAGAAAATCACAGCCCTAACAAACCTCGGACAGGTACAGCAATCAGTGGCATAACATTAACCCCGCCGCCCCTGTGGTGTGGGGGGCAAGCTCCAGGGGCCCCCTCTGACACTGTGCACAGGCAGCGGCCCCTGACCTGAGAGCTCCTGACTGGGTCAGGAGTGTGGGGGGTCCCATCTATGTACTTTGTAGTGGAGCCTCCTCAAGTTTCGTTAAGCCACTGACAACAATTAGTTAGCATGCGAATTATCATTAAGGTTATCGTACAATAACCACACTACGCTGTTGTAATAGCATAATAGGCCATTTATTATGACAAGGTTGCTAACATACTAATAAACTTTATTAACATTAACAATAATTCCAACATATGAATCTTCCCATACCCAGACCGTTCCATTCTCCCCGCAGCATTCACAACTCACCCACTTCCACTTGCCCGGTAAGACCATATCATTTGCCTCATTCCATATACCCACTCTCTCCTTCACTTGCCCTCCAAACATCCTCCCTTGAAGATTCTTCCCTTGTTCATCGCATCCCGCGCACCGCCATCATTCACCTGTGCACCCTCCCCTCCCCCGAGGGGTGGATATGCCCATCTGTGACTCGCCAGCCCCCAAAATACAGACTAAGCCCTACAACCTGCCCTAAACTGGCAACAACGCTGCAAATCAAGCACCTCCCAATGCCCTACAACATGCAGGGTAGGCGGGACCACCAAAAATTCTACCCTCCCCTCCCGGTGGTGAAGAGGCCGGATGCTCCTCACCTGACACATTTATACCCCCTCCTTTAACCCGCCCCATTCCCCAAACATAACCTATCCCCACCCTGTCCCATGGCCAGCACGAAGCACCCTGGGGGAAGACTGGTCTGCGACCTTCACATCCACCTGGGGCTGGCACTGTGCAACAACCACACTCCACGCTGTTGTAATAGCATAAAAAGCTATTTATTAAGACAAGGTTCCTAACATACTGATAAACTTTATTAGCATTAACAATAATTCCAACATATGAATTTGTGCACCCTTCCTCCCCCCCCGAGAGATGGATATGCCCGTATGTGACTCACCAGCCTCCCAAAATACCGCCAACCAGGAAACCCCCATAGGGTGGCTACCTGCCCCACCCAAAACAAAAACCTGTGTACCTTTCGCCTCTCATCAATAAGACCAATGGCACCAAATCGACTCATTCCATAAAACACTCACCACATCCCGCAATTCCATCGTGTAATAGACATTCCCCAAATGCGAAAGGTACACTCCATCAGCCTGATTTCCTCCTCTTTAAGCCCCGCATGTGCAATCGCCTTATGTCATGAGCCTGACAAAGAACCTGCATTGCCCTGTTCAGCTTCCTCCGGGCCTTATCAATCACAGCATGTTTCACAGACCCCCTCCAGACCGGGCATGGTACAAACTCTGTCCAAATAACACAGGTCCCTGATAAATTCCGTTTGAGCGCCTCCAAATCAATCTGCATATGTTGGAGCAAAGTCAATCCAGACAAATGGACCAAGTCATTTTCCCCTAGATGGATCAAGAGAATGTCCGGGCAGCCCCTCTGCAGAACCAACTTCGTCTGCCATGGCAATAACACACCCCAGCGCATTCCCCCCTTTCCCCACCAAAAAACCTTGTGATGGCTGCTCCTCAAGCCCAGGTTTCATCCATAAACGTATTGGTCCGCATACAAACGAATGTCCCAGGATCCAGGTAAGCGTCTTGGTTTCTGACCCACTCACACACCCTGCAGTAGAAAAAAGAGGCAATTAGCTCAGGCAATGTACCCCCCACAAAAGCCCCCCCACCATGACCGAATCCCTACTATTTCCACACTTAGCGCTCGCAGCACCTCAACCTCAACCTCCACCTGCCAATCTGATTAATTCTACCCCGTGACCAACCCAAGCGCACCAACACTGTAGCCGCCCCAATCGGGGAAGAATGTGTGCCAAAACTAGTCGGGTCCCTACCCAGCCTACGCAAAGCCATGCACAAAACTGACAACAACTGAAAAGCAGTGACCCTGCTGCCATCTGCATGACTAAAATTCCCGAGAGACATCTCCTGGGCAACAAGAGGAAAGCACGCCGCTACTGAATGGGGCAGACCTCACTGCCACCCCCTTCACACAGCCACACCCATCCCCCCTTCCAGCCTGCTCCATCTTGGACCATCTCAGCCAGATACCCAACCTCCCCTAGTCCAAACATACTTCCTCATACAACACACCCCTGCACAAGCCATACCCAATCGCTTAGAAACCTGAAATGCCCCAAAAAACATCCACCTCATAGAAAGCCGAAAAATCTCAACCTCAAAAGGATCGTAACAACACCTAGGCAGAACCGCCAACAAATCCTGCAACAATTCAAATGTGATGGCTTCCCGTCATGCCATCCTCACCACACCCCGCTCCCTACCCCACCCTTTCAAAACCTTTCCCAGAATCTCATCTTTGGCCTGGTCAAACCACAAATACAGCTTGCCATAGAAAGAAATCCCGGCCAATTTGCCTGCAATAGTCGTAGTTGACAAACTTTTGTCAATGCAAAATAAAACAAAACTCAGAACTCCCTGCTCAGTGTCCTCTTGCTCAAGCTGCATCAGCACCGCAGAACATCCCGAAAACTCCCCAAATTCGTTCCATGCCAGTCTGTAACTCCTCCTGGTGGATTCAGCCAACAACTGCTTGACCAGTCCAACCAGACTCTCTCCCCCCAGGCCCAGATGTCCGCCGGCAATTCTGTCTTGCACCGCTCCACTCCTGGCGCCAAATGGTGAAAGCGCTGCCATTGCGAACGAGACAAGGTATCAGCTATATCATGAAGTCCCCGGGCACATGGTTCGCCCTGAACACCACATTAAGCCACAAGCACACCAACAAGAACCTCCTTAACAGCCGCAACACCCTCAAGTCTCTCGCTCGCTGCCTGTTCACCAGATCTACCACAGTCATATTGTCCACTTGGAAAAGAACCGTCCTGTTCTTCAACTCACTACCTCAAACCACCAAAGTGGAAAAAAAAAAAAAAATGCAATGCTTCACCCTTGACTCAGCCAATGTGGCGGCCACTGCTCCGCACACCATCTCCCATCCCAGAAAAGGCCAAAGCCCAAGGCTCCGGCCGCATCTGAGACAATCTGAACCTGACACACTGTATTCCCCCCAAAAAAATCCAAGGACGTCTGCCAAACACACAGGTCCGCTCATACACCCAAGGAGATTCACACTCTGATGTGGCGGTACCTCCCCCGACATGGCCATGCTAAAACACCTGCAAAAAAGTACTCCCCGTTCTCACCACCCTGCAAGCAAAGTTCAGGAAGCCCAACAATTTCTGCACTGCCCTCAACTGAATTTTCTGTTCCCCAATCACAGGAAAACCTGGATCTCAGCCACTTTCGCCATTGGCAGACAAGTCACCCACCGCACCGAGTCGAGCTCAATGCCCAGGAACGTCAGTACAATGCTGGGCCTCTCCATCTTCTCAGAAGCCAACGGCACCCCGAAATCCTGTGCCAAAGCATCAAAATGGTACAATGCCCGGACACAGACCCCTGACGCTCGAGTACCAACAAATAAGTAATTGTCAAGGTAATGAGACACCCCACAATGTCCACTGCTTTTGCTGAAAACTAACTGCAAAAAGGTACTGAAGAGTTTGAACAAGGCACAAGAAGTGGCACAACCCATCGGCAGCACTTTATCCACATAGATGGCATCTCCAAACTGCATACCAAGCAAGGAGAAATCGGCAGGCTGAATAGGCAACAGGCGAAATGCCGACTTGACACCACACTTCGCCATTTCATCCCCCCATCCCCACCCCTGCACCAAGCGTATAGCATCATCTACAGAGGCGTACAATACCCTGTATCCTCCTCAGCGATTAAAACATTGACAGACCCACCTTCCAGCCAAGAGAAATGGTGAAAATTCTGAACTCCCCTGGCTTTTTTTGGGGGGCCACTCCCAAAGGAGAAATGATCAAATCTGCCAAGGGCCACTCAAAAAATGGACTTGTGATCCTACCCTTTGCCACTTCTTTGTCTAGTTTTGTTGCTACGACTTGAGAAAGTTCCCTAGCTGACTTCAAATTGTCCGCCCACCTACGCCCCCTTGGATCCTGATATCCCACCCGAAAACCTTCAGTGAAATCCCACTTCAAATGTAAAGCTGCCTCCCTGTCAGGGTAAATAGAGAGCCAAGGCCTCCACTTTAACTGGGGTAAGGGCCCTTAGCTCCAGACTGCCCCAGCCCCTAGAGGCCTTCCAATACTCCACAGGGCTGGCCAGAGTAAAACATTGTGTGATAGGGTGGCATCCACCACACTTGGAACATTCATGTTTAAACTTACAAGGATGCCGCAAGCAGAACCCTTTGTTTAAGTTACAGCATGCCCCAGTGATGGGTCCAGCTGGCTTCTGTACATATCCCGCCCCCTGTGGAGTGGGACAGGGCTGAAAGGACCGGTACGTCATGGACAAGCCACTGGCAGTATGGGCCGATGCCAAAGGACTGAGTGGACGACATCCACTGCATCCACAGCTCCGAGCCCACCTCCCCCCCTGGCTTATCCAGATTAATACGGACCCTGGCCCTAAATTCTTCATCATAGCTCAGCCATGCATAGCCCCCAAAATGTATCTGAGCCTTTCGGATTATGCCCATGTACTTCAGCAGCACAATCGCCCTGTTCAAATGACACTCACAGTGTATGCTAGCGCAGATCAAGAAAGCCGAGGTCCAGTTTTCCATGTGAATGGGCACCCTCTGCCTTCTGGTCAATTCCCACTCCTCTTCCTTGGTACCTTCCTTGGCCTGAATCTCCCTATGTAAGAGCTTAAAAACATCAACATACTTGTGCTTCCAAATCTTATTCTTGTTTTTTTCAGACAAATGCAATCCCAGGGGCATTGCCAATCTCATATAAGGTAGCCACTCCTTGTGTTTATCCTCTTCCATGTCATCCTTCCCTTCCGTCCCTACTGTACCCTCCATTTTGACCCCGGTACCCACCACCTGCTTACCACCCTCAACCTTTTTTCAGCGCCCCCTGTGCCACCGCTGTGCCTGTCAGTGCGGCCCTTGATTCATCCACAACACCATCCCCCACCGCACTGACCGGCAAGACGTACTTTTCTCCCCAACATCCCCAACTTGCCATACTGCCCACCAATCGCCTTTACCTTACACTACTTCACTGTCCACGGCCTTCTCCTAACGCCGTCTTCCACTGCTCCAGTGCCCAGAAGGTTTGGCACTTCCCTTGTCCGCACATGACACCTGGAAAACTCAACTTCTCTGCTTGACCTCTCTGTCCTCCCAGGCCGCTCCACGGACTCGTCCACCTAATCTCGCAACTCCCCTTCTTCCCATTCATCACTGTCAACTCCGCCTCACCCACTGGCTCCTCACATACAGGCTCCTGCACCACTCTTTTCTGCCAATGCACTGACAAGCCATGCTGAATTGAACGCACATCCGTTGCTACTTCTTGTGCGTGCAACGTCAACAGAGGGCAGGGCGCCGTGGACCCCCCTGCTTCTTCGGCCCAACGTCCTAGCATCACCACCTTTCTCCCGGCCTCTACAGCTGGTCTTGCGTCTCCGTCCCCCACCAGGCTGCTCCAACCTGGGGGGTCTCTCACACCAGCAGGCCCCCAAGCCGTGCTGGCTCTCGCCACCCTGTCTACCTCCTGATCTGAGTCCTCAGGGACCCACACCCACTGTCCCCTTGTGCTGTGGCCCCCAGACTATGGGCCCCTGCAGGGATGTCGTGGACCGAGATTCCCCAGACCCCTGAGTCAGGGCAGCCTCCTTCTCCCTGGCCTTACACATCCGATCCCAGTGCTCCTCCGTCTCTTGGACCAGCAGGCACTGTTCCCGAATACAAGCTTCCAAAACAATGCCCTGCCATTTATTAGTCTGGGGGTCCCAGGGGGCCATGGGCTCCCCACAACCCTCTGGCTCACCTGCTCGTCTATCTTGACTGAGGCTGGGGGGCCCCTCCACCAGCCCCCATCTCTCAGGGTGCAGGGGCAGCTATCCTGCATTTTTTCACTTCAGGGCCAGCCTGTAATGTATCACACCTCCAGGGGGGCCCGCCAAGAGGTCTAATGGTCCCTATCCCCCTGTGTGGTCCAGGGCCTGCTCCTGTTCCTCTGATGGGCACGCAACAGCACTGCCTCCGCGTTGGAAGACCCCACTCCCCCACCCCCAATGCCATTGGCTCCACTGCTGGCTTGAGACGCACAGGCAGGCTATTCCTCCTGCCCCCTCGCCTACCTCCTACACAAGCGCGTTTTGCGCTCCTGCTCATCCAGTTGCAGCTTTACCAGCAGGTGGAAGCTCAGGAAGGCAAGCCTCCACCACTACAGCGACTCCGCCTGACGCGGAACGTGTCAACCTGCGCATCCCGACCCAGGTGCACCCAACTTGATAAGGGCAGCCCAGACCGCCTCGTTGTCCGCTGCAATCTCATCTTCCCGCGTCGCCCCAGGAACCAGGCAGGCCCAAGGTGCTCCCCATATTCCCTACCACAAATTCTACCTTCCCCTCCTGTGGAGTTTGGTGTCAGGAAGAGGCCAGATACTCCTCTCCTGACACCTTTACACCCCCGCCTTTAACCTGCCCCTTCTCCCTAACCGAACCTATCCCCACCCTGTCCCGTAGCAAGCACAAAGCACCCCGGGGGAAGACTGGTCTTCGACCTTTACTTCCCCCTGGGGTCGACAGTCTTAGCAGGGGAACCCTTGGAAGATGCTGAATACATTCTTTCATGGATTTCATAATCTTGGATGCTATGGTACTTACTATGGTACTTACTACTGCTTATATGTGTGTCTGAATGATATTTCATATTTCGGCAGGATAATAAAGGGAAAAGAGGAATTATTTTTTAAAAAGACTGCGAGAAACTGCTTAGTTAATTAAATTAATACAGAAGATTAATGGTTAAATCATGTGCAGATTGGACACTGAAGGAAACTAATTTGTGTGCGGTTGTGCTGTTTGCGAAACAGTTATTGTTGTCACTCACTGTGAAGTTAGCCAATGGCTGAAGTAATTTGACGCACTACTATGCTGTAGTAGTGAGCAGAAGAAAAAAGCGAATGACACAATAACAGGCCAATGGATGAGGAGGGCTGGCGGCTGAAAGCACCTATAAGAAAGTTAATTTGATATGTATATGTGTGTGTGTCTCTCTGTGTCTGCGTCTGTGTGTGTGTGTATGCGTGTGTGTGTGTGTGTGTATGTGTGCACACGTGTGAGTGTATAACATATAAACTTAGTAAAATCAAATGGCATTGGTTACTGCCATACCTAAAAAATATCCACACATATATAATTGTATAAGATAGATAGCTGCAAATGTTTACAATGGTCAAATTAAATGGCTTTTTTTTCACATCATTCAAATGCTCCAGGCAGATCCAGTTAATGTGACTACAGTACAAACTCTTTTTTGGAGGGTGTTCAAGGTTTTAAAATGGGGTGACCCCATTAATCTGTATTGAGGCATTTTGTTTGTTAGGTGGGTGAAAACCAAAAAAAGAGATAAGCTATTTTCCATCATGTTAAATAGAGGGGTTGGGCGTGTGTCAGGTGATGAAGTTCCGGAAGCCAGAATTTTAGTTTTTCAAATGAATCTTTATTTTCAATCAAATTCTCAGAGGGTAGGTGATTGTACGATCAGCCAACGCGTTTCGTTCTCATGGTGAGAACTTCATCAGGGCTCAGTAGGTGAGTATCTCTCCTTAGGAATTAAAGGTAGATGATGAAGGTAATCGCACCCCACAAGAGTAATGGGTGATAATTAGCCTAGGTCCAATAAGACCTTTTATTTCTATCTTACGGAAAGCGATCCTCCAGTCAAGTCGCTGTTCCAGGATAATCTGCTGGAAACAGTATGGAATCGCAGTGCCTCAGTCGGCTTTAGTATATTATCTTATTTCCAGATTCTCCTGCCAGAATGAGCAAAATTCTGGCTTCCGGGACTTCATCACCTGACGCACGCCCAACCCCTCTATCTTGCTTATGATCTGACTCACAGAGGCATCACCTGACGGCTGGTGTAAGGGCTTGTTGCGTAAGGGACGTGATAAAATTGAAACTGATGTGAGGTGCAGAAATAACAGTCCGCCGTCAAAGTATCTCTATTTTCCATCATGTGGTCAAGCGTTATGTCCATTATCACTTGATTGGTGATAGAAACTTGGCCACAGGAGTTGTGGTTTGAATTACTTAATATCAACCCTATAGGGTACTGTCAAAATGACTGGATGATGTCATCCGTGATGTTACCAATGATGCCATTTAACATATTATAGTAATGCCATCAATGGTATAATTTCATGTGTCATGAGTGATGTAATATGTGAAATTGTAAGAAGTGCTTGGCGGGGGCACAATTTATAGTTAGCTCAGTAAACTATACCTGGTGAATTTCAGCCAGTGGCTTTTTGCTTTTTTAATGTTAGGTCTTATGTGACTTTATCACATACATTTAATGTCACTTTAATCATGTTTTTTAAGAATTTCTAGAGTTTCTTTTCCATAATATAAGGTCTTGTTATCATATATACCAATGAGATCACTTTAACCGTTGATTTTTCAGTGGCTTTAATTTTTTATTTTATCATATTCTACATTCAGTATAGGCAACTCATTCTTCAGGTGGGGAGAACCACTGCATTTGGTACACAGCCTTAGACAGCACAGGATTGAGCAAAAAGTGTGGTCTCTAACGGGATCAATCAATCAATCAAACAGCATTTGTAAAGTGCAACACTGTAACCCCTAGGCGCTGTGTCTCCGTCGAAGAGACAGGTCTTGAGTCTCTTCTGAAGTCTGCCAGCGAGGGGGCTGTACGGAGTTGGAGGGGAAGGTCATTCCAGGTCTTGGCAGTGATGTAGGAGGGGCCATCGCTGTGACGGATGAGGGGTGTTTGTGCAAGGGAGAGTGAAGAGGAGCGCAGGTGTCTAGAGGGTTTGAGGAAGTTTAGTCGATGGTTGATGTAGGCAGGTCCTAGGTCAGGGAGGTCTTTGTAGGCATGTGCAGTGGCGGTGCGTCCATTGGGGGCGCTGGGGCGTTGCCCCACTAGCCACATGGCATTCACAGTCGCAAGCGAGTAAGTTGAGTCATAAATAACACAGACACAGTATTATGACTAAACTACTCGCTCGTCGTCGCTCCGCTCACAGTCGGCAGACAGTCAGGCAATCGGCGCTGAAGGGGGGTGGGGGCGGGGCTGGCTGCGGCAACAAGGAAGGGTTGAGTGACAGCCAGGCGACTGCAGCGCTTACTAAAGCGCAGCTGCAATAGTGCGCATGCTCGATTTTGGGCTGGTCATTTTTATGACCAGCCCGAACATGCTCACTACAGCCACCTCCTATACCATCCTGGACCTGGAGAGTGAGGGGGGAGTCGGGACCCAAGAGGCAGAGGGTTGCTTCGCGCAGCAGCCCCCGGTCGCTAATGGGCGGGCCGTCTCCGTGCCCTAGCCAATCCTGGCGCTGCTAATGCAGCATCTGGATTGGCAGAGTGACCGCGGAGCCTGAGCCTGAGCGGGCAGGCATTATAACATTGGGTGCCGCGCGTGGGTGGGTGGCACTGCCGCAGCAGCTGCACTGTGATTGGCCATTGCAGTCAGTCCGTCAGTCACCGAGTCACGCCCTCAAGCATCACCGCGCCAGTGCCACACGCGAGTCGACACCACAGACTCTTAAGCTGTACCGGATCAGGTGGAAATTCACGCACCCCACCGAGGCTGTGCAGCCGCCATGGAGCGAATACACGGTAATGTTAGCGTGTGTGATACTTCTAACTACACAGTCAGGGGGCGGTGTGTCCCGACAGATTAGAGGAATTGTTAAACACTGCGCATGTCTGCACTTACAGTGCCTTGACACCGAACAGTCTAGGCGTTGTTGGAGTTCTTAACCTGTGGATGACCGGAGTCGCTCAGAAGTGTCAGACCAGCACATTATGGTGCGGTGATGCTCTTACGTCTATGTGGTTTGTGTGTTGTGTCTATGCTACAGGTGATCTGGGGGGTTGACTTGAGTCGGGTTGATGGCAATACAGTGCAATGATGCGTTTTGTCTAAGTACTTTCAATGTGTCTTTCCTGTTGGCAGCATGAGTGGTTTAGTGCTGCTTAGGCCTGCACATTAAAGTGCTGTAAGGTGCTCAAGCCCATGTTCTGTGGATGTGGTTGTCATGCAGATGGCACTGGTGTTTTATTAATGTTTTATTAATGTGCACGCCTACATTTTATGGAGCTGTGTGCCCTGCAGCACATCAGCTGTGTGAGCGCTTGCACTGCAACTGAGATTCGTATTGCTGTGCAGATGTGAGTATTACAAGACCCTGGGACAACTTGATAGCTTTGGAGTTGCAATGGTAGGAAATGTGACGTTCGTGGTTTTACATAAAAGTTGCTGTGGAGAGACGGTGTCTGTCTGCATGCGGCCACCCAACGTGATACAATGCTTCTGTGTTAACTGACGCTGTGTGTGGAGGTGCAGTGTGATCTTGAGGCCACTGACCACAATACAGATTCTGCGTGCAGCCTAGCACTCAGAAGACACGCCGATATGTTGGTTTTATATTTTTTTATGGCGCAAGCTGTTATGTGTCATCGAGTTAACAAATAACCTATACTAGGGTGTGGGTAAGCGCAGACATTTCCCGAGATTAGCCAGGCATCAGTCACCTCCAGGTCTGAGAATAGATACTCACTTCCTTTACTTTGTGAACACCTCTCTGCTAAGTTATGCACTGCACTCATGCATACCGGTGTGCGTATATTGCATTCTGTAGGCAGGTGCATTGGAATTGTGTGACTGCAGTCGCTGTGTTTTCTGCATAAGTAAGGATTTGCCGCATTTGCCACGTAATCCATCATTTTCTGCATAATCTGAAGATTTTAAAAAGTATATGTATTTCTTACACGAACGGACCAAAAGTTCCTTAACTCATTGCCACTCGCTTTACCTGCGCAATGGGAGACCCTTTGCAAAGGTTGACCATTCACATCTCAGTTGCTTATTGCTGTATTTGAGTGTTGAACTAGTATTAACAAGGTCAAACAATCGCCCACCCATACAGTGTTAAAATGAGCCACAGTTATGAAACAATGAAGTAATACTACCACAAGATGTGCAGTGACGTGCCGTATAACCTGCCCTTTCTTGCCGCATAATTTGATCGAACCCTGCAGCATAATTCCAGTGGCCCCGTCTATAGGTTCTGCCCTTTGGGATCAAGGGACATGGTGTGTGCTGCATAAACCCATTCCCATGTCACTAAAAACCACAATTAATGCCACAAGCTGTTCTTTGCAATCATCCTGTTTGATTTGGACCAATGAGGCCACTCCTTGGGGAGACTGGGGTTCGACCTGGCTCTTCATCTTCTGTAAAGAGTTAGGCCAAGATCGAGACAGATAAACTACTGGCAAAAAAGACACGCTCAGTATTCACTTGTACATTGGAACTGCCATGCGACAGGTAGCTGACTGATGCTCCCATGTCAAGTCATACCGGACACAATGGTAGCCCATTTTATCTTTGGAAACGAACAATAGCTTATGAAACTTCGAAGCTATAGTCTGCTACCCTGTAATGTGTGATCAACCTTAAGGCCCCCTGTTTCCAACAAATAAATATGAACTAACCATGACAGCCGTGCTTGCAAGCGCTCTCTGATTTTCGAAGTAAAATCTACATTTTGGAATATGAAATGTTCACTTCCGTTTCAGATCTAAAACACAAACGTGTTGTGAAATGCAGTGCTTCTAGAGACCCTGTAGTTTAAACACAGATTAAAACCAGCGCCATGAAGCCTGCAGGTGCAGAAGCGCTTTTTGCCGAATTTTAAGTGATTTATATTTGTTTAGCTCGCACTGCCATTTATTTACCATCTAGTATTGTGTGCTAAGGTAAATAAAATAAAATACGTTTTACAATATGTGCCAGGACACAAAGCCCATCGTTGTTCCTGTGCCAGAAGGAACCAGGCAAATGTCTGTACTGTGATTGCGAACAAATTGAATGTATTAAGCCTAGCAGGAGTGCTGCTCAACCTTCCTGCTTTCTCAAATTTGCTTGAAAATGCACCATTTGCCCACTCTTTTTTCAAAATTTTCTCGGGGGGAGGTTCGGGCTCGCTCGCTACACTCGCTCACCGCAGTGCAGTACGATAATTGTTTTACGCCTCACCACTTTCAAATGTCACCAGCCGCCACTGGGCATGTGTGAGGATCTTGAACTGGCATCTCTTCTGGATGGGGAGCCAGTGGATTTCTCTCGGGAGGGGGCGATGTGGGCTCGTTTTGGAAGGTCCAGGATGAGTCTGGCTGCAGCATTCTATATGATCTTCTGAGGAGCTGGGTGGAGATGCCGGCGTAGAGGACGTTGCTGTAGTTGAGGCGGCTGGTGACGAGGGCCTGAGTGACGGTCTTTCTGGTGTTGGTTGGGATCCATCTGAACATTCTGCTGAGCATGCAAAGTATGTGGAAGCAGGAGGAGGCAACTGCGTTGACTTGTTGGCTCATGGTCAGTTGGCTGTTGGGGATGATGCTATGGTTGCGTCCATGGTCATTCGGTGTGGGTGTAGGTCTGAGTTCTGCAGGCCACCAGCTGTGGTCCCATGCAGAGGAGTTCTTACCGAAGATCAGTACTTCAGTTATGTTGGAGCTGAGTTGGATGCAGTTGTCTCTCACCCATTTGGCTACATTGGTCATGGCGTTGCAGAAGTTGGTTTTGGCATTGGAGGGGTCCTTGGTGAGCGAGAGGATCAGTTGAATGTTGTCTGCATAGGAGATTATGTTGAGTCCGTGGGATCTGACGACGTCTGCGAGGGGGGTCATGTGGATGTTGAACAGGGTGGGCTGAGGGATGATCCTTGTGGCGCGCCGCATATGATGTCTTTGGGTGCGGAGGTGAAGGGAGGCAGTCGGATGCTCTGCGTGCATCTAGTAAGGAAGGAAGCAATCCACTTGAGGACGTCTTGCTGTATGCCTGCATTGTAGAGTCTGTTGATGAGGGTGTTGTGGGAGACAGTGTTGGATGCAACAGAGAGGTCAAGGAGGATCAGGGCCGCAGTTTCTCTGTGGCAGAGGAGTGATCCAATGTCGTCTATGGTGGCAATCAGTGCTGTCTCAGTGCTATGGTTGGCACGGAATCCTGATTGTGAGACGTCCAGTAGGTGGTTTTGTTCCAGTAATTCAGTAAGCTGCTGGTTGATGGCTTTCTCAAGTACTTTGGCTGGGTAGGGGAGCAGGGAGATCGGACAATAATTTTTTAGATCGCTGGGGTTGGCAGAGGCTTTCTTTAGGAGGGGCCTGACGTCTGCATGTTTCCATCTGTCCGGGAAGGTTGCTGTGGAGATGGTGGTGTTGAGGATGCTGTTGAGTTGCGTGCTGATTGGGTTCATTGTGAGGTTTTAGAGGTGGTGGGGGCAGGGGTCGGTGGGCGGCCCTGAGTGGATGGAAGACATGAGGGTTGAGGTGGTCAGGGCGGCAAGGGGACAACAGGTGGTAATGGTTTGACTAATGTTCGTTGGTTGGTTGAGGTCGTTGGAGTTGAGGGTGGCGGGTTGGAGGCTGAAATTATTGTAGATGTTGTCGATCTTGCTGTGGAAGTAGTCTGATAGGTTGTCGCAGAGTTCTTGGGAGCGGTGGATGGTGTTCTCTATAGCTGTTAGGTTGGAGAATTCTTTGACTATTTTGAAGAGTTCCTTTGTGTGGTTGGCCGCGGAGTTGATGCAGGGGGTGATGACTGCTTTCTTGGCTTCCTTGATGTGCTAGTGATATTTGCTGAGGGCTGTCTTGTGGGCGGCTCTGTCGGTGGGGTTCTTAGTGGCGCACCGTTGTTTCTCCAGTTGGTGGAAGTTGTGCTTGGTGGTCCTGAGTTCTGGGGTGTACCAGCTGGCATATTTGGAGGTCTTGTTGGATTTTGTAGATTTCAGTGGGACAACTCTGCCAGCGCTGTCCAAGATCCAAGCGGCGAAGTTCTGGAGGGCCTGGTCAAGATCTGTTGAGGCCCAGGGTTGGGAGGTGGTGAGGACCTGTGACTACTGAGTTTTGGTGACCTTGCTCCAACTGCGGTGTGTCGGGTCTGATGCCAGGTGATGATGTGCGGGGCGCCGGTGATGGTGAAGTGTCCGATGATATGGTCAGTCCAGGTGAGTTCTGTGGTGTGGCTGAATTTGATTCTGTCACTGGAGGGCAAAATGGGGTAGAGTGTGGGTCCATCTTTGTGCGTGAGTTCGGCAACCAGTTTGTTTGAGGCTGATGTTGTTCAGGTTTTTCAGGAAGGCGATGGATTTGGCGTTGTTGGGGTCGTCGATGTGGAAGTTGAGGTCACCGAGTAGGATGTAGGGGTGAGAGTCGATTGCTAGGGGGGCGATGAGGTTAGGGATGGCATCACAGAATCTTGTTTGGTGTCCCAGAGGTCTATAATCAAGGGTGCCTCTTATTGTGGTCTTCACATCAGTTTATAGTAGGAAGTTGAGGTGTTCCATTACAGGCGTGGGGTCATCGTTGGTGATGGTGCATCTGATGGATTCTTTGAAGATGATGGTGATGCCTCCACCTTCTTTGTTGGCGCGGTCTCGGTGTGTCATCTTGTAGCCTTCAGGAGTGGCGGTGGAGATGTCGAGGTTTGAGGAGGGATTGAGCCACGTTTTGGTGATGAAGGCAGCGGCTGTGGAGAGTTTGGAGATGGCATCCCAGATTTCTGTGGCATGTTTGCAGAGGGAGCGGAAGTTCAGCAGGATACAGTGGAGCAGTTGCAGGGAGTTCTTGGTCTTTTGGGCCAGAGTGGTGTGGGATCTTTTGTAGGTTGTGTCGCAGGAGAAGTGGCAGTGTCAGCAGGTGAAGGGTCCTTTGATGGATCACAGGGTAGAGGAGACGCAGCTGTTCTCTTGGTGTCTGGGGTCCAGGAGATCCTTGGCGGTGTACCATCAGGTGACGGGAGGGCAGGCAGTCCTGGCGCTGGGCGTTGTCCAACCGGTGGTGCTTTGACGGCGTGCCCGCTGCGCACGTCCAATGCGTGGCTGTGCAGCGGTCTCCATTAGTGGTCCTGGGCAAGGATCTGGGATGGGCAGCGTGGGGACAAGGACAACAGGCAGCCCAGGGACAGGGGGAGTGGCACCCCGAGAGAGCAGGCAGCGCATGGATCGGGACAGCAGGCAGCGTAGGGACAGCGCAGGGGGAGCGGCAGTGCAGGGGAAGGGACAGCACAGGAACAGGGACAGCAGGCAGCGCGGGGACAGCAGGCAGCGCGGGGACAGCAGGCAGCGCGGGGACAGCAGGCAGCACAGGGATATTGCAGGGGGAGTGGCAGCGCAGGGACAGAAGGCATCGCAGGGACCGGGACAACAGGCAGCGCAGGGACAGTGCAGGGCGAGTGGCAGTGCAGGGACAACAGGCAGCGCAGGGACAGCAGGCAGCACACAGGGAGCACCAGAGCAAGGGCAGGGAAAGCAGGCAGGCAAGCAACAGGGACAGCAGTCAGTGCAGGGACGGAGGGGTGGGCACAGTACCATAAGCTGGGTTCAGGCGAAAGAGGGGTGGCCCAGCCCAGCCTCCTCCAAACTCTGACCGGCACGGACAGGTCCACCTGGGATCCACCCATGTGCGTCCCATGATGCAGGAGCACCAGGGGACATTTATTCGGGCTGGGAATGGCAGAAATCCAAAAACCAACTGGCCCCGCCTCAGGGGTTGCTGGGAAATGTAGTTCGGTGGTGGAAGGGGGTTCGAAGTGCTCTCAAGTGCTGTGCAGTGGCAGCAACAGGAGGGGAGAACACCTTCTGGAGGGAAGGGTGGCAGGCGGCTTTCCATGATGCAGGAGCCACAGGGGACCTTTATTCAGCACCGGGAGGTGTGAAAATCCAAAAACCGGCTGGACCCACCTCCGGGCCTGCTGGGAAATGTAGTCCGATGGTGGGAGGGGGTCTGAGGCACTCTCAAGCAGAGACAGCAACAGGAGGGGAGAAGACCTTCTGGAGAGTAGAGCGGCAGGCGGCTACCCTTGATGTTGTGCCCAACTCTGTGAAGCATCCAACCTGGCGCTCTCTACACACAGTCTCTGGGCCTTCGAAATATAGTTTTATTAATTTTCCCAGAAGCCACAAATTAGAGGCTGTGCCTGCAGTATGTTGCAAATGCTGCATCTTCTCTCCACTTTCCTCCCGTTGTTGGTAGAGCACTTCCCATGGAGCAGTCTGTTGCCCTTAGGCCACTTGACTCTTCTGCATCTCAGCATGAGTCATCAGAGACTATGAAGGCAATGTGTGATTGTGAGACCAAAAAATATTTGCATCTAGCCAGTGTCTTTTTTTCATATTGTTGAGAGCCCGGTAGCTCCTCCTAAATTAAAGTTCTACAAAAACCTTGACAAAATAAGCATTGAGAAAGCCAAAAGGAATGCTGCCAATGCAAGGCCTATTGGCTTTGCCAATGTTTGTTTGTGTAACAGTTTTAGCCTAAGGACAAAACACTTTGAACTAAAATATTCAGGGCCTCATTTATGAAAAGTGTTGCATCGCTGCGGTAAAACAGCGATGCAGCACTTTTCACTGCACCCTCCTTGCGACACCATGGATGTGCCATATTTACTGTACGCCATATTTACTATACGGCATTTCCATGTCGTAAGGAATGACAGATGCGTCAGGAATCCTGACGTATCAGTCAGTGCTAAACTCACGCATTGCTGGAGTTGTGTCATATGCATGACTCGACTCCAGCAATACATCGGGGAGGCCTATACACATTGCACTGCGTCACCCTTCCCCTGCTATGAGGCAGGCATGAGGTTTTGACGAAGGTGGCGTCCTAGAAGTGGTGCAGTGAAATCTGATAGATTTCACTGTGCCACTTCTACGAGGCTTTGTTGCCGGGGAACGCCCACCCTGCAATCAATATATCTGCTGCATGTATAATGTGGCGCAGGGCTTTACAAAGTGTTGCATCTACCTAGAGGCGTCACTTTGTAAATATGGCGCAAAGTGGCGCATTGTTTACGCCGCCGCTGCGTCACGAAAAGTGACACAACAGTGGCGCAAAAGTGTTGCAAGGGGCTCATAAATAAGCCCCTCGATCCATACATTTTAGGAAATTCTGAAATACCCAAACAGTGCTATAGAAGAGAGATTGTACATAGAGGTCTAGAAGTGTAAAGGTGCCGGCTTAAAATGTCATGGAAAGATAATTCTTTTAGTTATAAATGTGCGTAGGGGTTGTTGACACCTTATGCGTACTGGAGACATTTTTTATTAAGTTTAAAAATAATTAAACAAATAACAGTAGGAGAGATTACGCTGTTCATTGCACAATTATGGACTAGAGGAATCTGCAATCTGTGCTCCATAGACTTAGATTATTTATTCACAAACATGTGCCACATGTGCGCAGTTTGTCTAAAGTGACTCCAGATCACTGACCATAGCTTGTGTAAGGAAATAGACTTCTATTATAGCGATAGCTCAATATACCATGCGTGGCCAATAGCTGGAAAATGGGCAGTTATCCAGAGAGCACACCAGCCTCATTCCATAAGGTAGTTTGTGCGAGTTCTACTCTGTAATTGACTTCCAATACAGAGCGAAATTGAGTGCTGCACAACACTGTAACTTGAACATGGCAACGCGCCATTTAGCGCGAGGCATTCTCACTAAAGCGGAAGCCTGTGGGGAGGTTGACCTTGTCACCGGATCATACTGCTGAGGGAAAGTGACCTTTACTTTCATTTCAGAGTCAATGCTCTCCTACACATGCACTATGGGTTACCCACTGAGATGCTATTCCTGGGTAGTCTACGAGGATGCTTCTGGTATTGTAGTGCAAAGCACGTGTGTGTACCTGCACAGTAGCTCAAATGGGACTAACTCAGTTACCCTGCATAAAGGAACCATGGGCCCGATGTACTAAAGTTCCGGTTTGCATTCCTTAAATAGTGACTCAGCAGGAATTGCTATTTAAGAAATGCAAAAGAATATGTACAAAATTTGCGATTCCCTAATAGTGATTCCTACGGATTAGGAATTGCTATTAGGGAATCGCAAATAGGAAATGCCATTGCATTCCCGCCTATGGGCGAAATAGGAAATGGTTTGCATTTCCAAAATTGCGATTTCCCTAATAGGAAATAGCTATTTAAGAAATGTACAACCAAGGGTGCCTCTGGGCTTAAGGCCCCCCTGGAGGCACCCCGAATTTCCTTGTGCACATGTAATTAACCCGTATGCCCTAAAGGCATATGTGCGCTTCATGGCACAATAAAAAAATTCTTAATTTTATTATTTTGCACAAAGTTACCATCGACTTCAAGTCGATGGTAATTGTATTTCCAGGGGGCCTGATTCACAGAACTAACTTACGTCAAAAACGTAAACTTACTACCATTTTGGTATTCACAGAATGCACTTACTCATTTTGGTATTCACAGAAGGCACTTACTTACTCATTTTGAGTAACTTACTCATTTTGTGTAACTTACTCATTTTGGTATTCACAGAAGGCACTTACTCATTGATGAGTAAGTGCCTTCTGTGAATACCAAAATGAGTAAGTTACACAAAATGAGTAAGTTACACAAAATGAGTAAATTACACAAAATGAATTACACAAAATGAGTAAGTTACACAAAATGAGTTACACAAAATGAGTAAGTTACACAAAATGAGTAAGTTACACAAAATGAGTTACACAAAATGAGTAAGTTACACAAAATGAGTTACACAAAATGAGTAAGTTACACAAAATGAGTTACACAAAATGAGTAAGTTACACAAAATGAGTAAGTTACACAAAATGAGTAAGTAAGTGCCTTCTGTGAATACCAAAATGAGTAAGTGCCTTCTGCGAATACCAAAATGAGTAAGTGCATTCTGTGAATACCAAAATGGTAGTAAGTTTACGTTTTTGACGTAAGTTAGTTCTGTGAATCAGGCCCTAAATGTCCAATTCGCATTTAGGAAATGTGTTTAAGGAATTGCATGTGCTTAAGGAATTGCAAATAGGTAATCCCTATTTGCGATTCCTAAATCGCGGTCGCAATTTGCGATTTCTACACTGTAGAAATCACAAATTGCGACCTTTGTCCCTTTGTACATCTGAAAAGGCCATGTAGCAATTCTTAAAGGGCCAAAATAGCGATTCGGCCCGTAAAGAAATGCTTAATAGCATCATATATCTGGCCCCATATGTATTAAACAGTCTCCTGAAGCCTACCTTGACGGAGGGAAATTTGTCAGCCAGACATGCGCAATAGGTGCAAATGGCACATAGCCACTAAGTCAAAATTGTCTTCCAACCTATAATGGTACAACATGGATAGGTTGGCCCGTGCTTAATTTGAGCCGGTGGTTTTCGCTGCTGGGCCCCAACACTTAATTTTTAACACCGGCACTGATGACAACCTGCCATTTAGTGGCACTTTCAGTCTAATTTAGAGATGAGCACAACTGTTCATTGATTCAGTATACATTAAAATGAGTGATACCGGCCATCCAAGACATTGTTATAGCTCTGAGGGCCTGGAATAGTCTGAATTGTCACACTCGTAGGACTGCGATGGTTAGTAGTTGTGTTAGTACTGTTACTGGCAGCACTTGATGGGCAATGGGTGGTGCAAGCTTCAGTGGCCTCCTAATGACAATTTAAGCACTGAGGTTCACTCTGTCATAGATTTTCATTGTAACACAAAGTAATTATATTATAAAGCATATTTTTCCAAAAATAACAGGTCTGATCATGGGGTGTTATGGGGATCATCCACAACACTATCAATGTTAAAAAACCTCAATCGGCCTCCATATTGTGATTTTTCTTTTACTCATGCCTTTGCCCAACATTTCCTTATCGGTTTCAAATGTCATAGTTTGCCAGTGTCACACAAAAATAGTGTGCACAGCTGGAAAAAAAGTTATTTTTGTGAATTATTTTTGATTTCATCGTCCCATGTGTGTTAAAAGGAAATGTACAGGTTCACAATAGCTCAATAGTGGGATTTAACCACTAAGCTAAAACTGCCATCACCCTGTAACATGGTGTTAGATAGTTTCATTATATTGAACTGGTGTGAGCTCAGAGGTTAAATGCTATTTATTAACGGCTGTGCCTGCCTGTCAGATCATTACCCAATGGCAACAAGAAGGAGCTTCCATCTGTGGCAAGAGGCTGCGTGGGACCCTTGATTCTGGCTTAATGAATTAGGACCTAGCCAGGGCCTGCATTTCCTTAAAGCGAGGTTAGGCAGCTACACAAGTGGTGCCGCTTAATTCTGGAAAAATCCAGAACAGAAGCATGTTTTCAGTCTATCGTATGTTCCAGTAGGAAAATCATAGTTTGCCTGGAGCGTTCCAAAGTGTCAGAACGTTCATCGAACCTGCCCACCGTCGCGAACCTGGGAATTCTAATTGACAAAATGACACACCTAAAACAAGTATTGCCAAAGCCAATTTTTATTGCCTTGTAGACCAATTGGCGAAGCCAATTCTTTTTGCAGATGGTGTGTAGCATCGGCAAAAATAAAATGGTGAGCGGGTGGGACCATTATTGTCAACCACATCATTCAGCAAGCATGCGTGTGTGTTATGACATATGAACATGCATATGTTATGAAATATGCACAGGAACAGTGGTGGCCGGCATGGCTCGAGGGTGTTGGGGCGGGGGTCGGGAGGGGCCACCCGGGGGTGGGGGGATCGGAATACATTTTATTTTAAAAACTTACCTCGAGGCCTGGTCCCGCGTCTTCTCTGCTCCTGCTCTCCTGCCGCCGACTCTGACAGGAACAGGAAGCAGGCAGCCAGGCTCTCTCCCCTAAGCCAATCACAACGCTGCAATGCAGCATTGTGATTGATCTGAGCCTCGTGACACGGCGCTCAGCCAGGTGCTGGAGGTGTGGGCATGTTCTCCGTGCAGGCAGCATGGAGAACGGAGAAAGTGCACATGACTGGTTTGGGTGGCCCGAGAGGGCCGACCAAACAGTCATTGCGCACTTAGGAGTGGGCAAACCACTCCTCCCCTGCTCCGAGAGCAGAGCAGCCCCGCCCACCCACCTGCTGCAAAGCAGGAGGACATGAAGCATAAAATGATAATAACTCGAAGTTTTTATAATTTTATGTTTCTCACTGCTTAAAAGCAGTGGGGCGGCGCTCCTCTGCCATAGCAGGGGAGTCGCCCCTGCACAGGAATGCATTACGATATGGAAGGGCATGCTTCTATATGCCAGCACACCCCTACGGATTAACGAAGGAGCCATTTTACTTTTTTCTGTTGACTAATCTATGATGGCGGACACCACTTAGATTAGTAAACTTAAGAAAATGAAATTGTATGTGTGCAAAGGTACTTTTTGTGTAGTGAAGTAATCAGCAGCCAATGGCAGGTGCCCAACCCACCAAAAAACATAAAAGTTAAACAAAAATGTAAATCCCCATGGGGAAGCAATGGAGGAGCAGGAGGCTGGGGTATGAAATTAAAATAAAGCCAGATGGGGGAAGGAGGTGAAATGCAGTATTCAAGGGAGAGACCAAAACGGAATACAGGAGGGAGGTTTGGTGAAGAGAAGCACATGGGAGCGAAGGAGAGCAGCATACGAGGGAGAAAGCAACAAGGAGCACAGGGGAGAGTCACACGAGGGAAAGAGATAGAAAACACACCCACTTACAAAGAGATTTACAGGGAGAAGCACACAAGGGTGATAGCTTCTAAACACATACACTCTCATGGAGTGCTTAACAAATAAGTAGAAATAGTTCCTTAAAAGTGGAATGGTACAAGTCAGCCAATCAACAGGATGATAAGAAGGCAATGATCCAAGGGTGAACAGACACAAGAAGAGGAAGGCAAGACATTGAACAAGAAGCACATAAGTGAGAGTGACAATAGTGTCCACCCATAGTAAGCAGTGGATGGGCTCTTAGACAATGTAACTTTTTGGTAAGCCCACAAAAGGTCAATTGCAACCAAACAGCTTGCTTTGTTTATTAGGCGAGACCTAAAATGAATGCACAGGAGGTTTTAGTGTGCTGGTGATGAGGTTATGTAACTCCGCTTCTTCCACAGTTTGTCAACAGAGCAATAACGATTTTTTTTCCAATTAATATTGAAAATCTGGTAGTTTGTTAGTCATGGCTCAATTAGCAGACGTCTGCAGACCTGCCGTGTGTTTTCTTCATGTTTACACTATGAAATTATTTTTTAAGGCAAAATAAAGAAATAAAATACACAAATAAATAAAACCATTCTTCCTTTATAATGAAAAAATATGGTGAAACCCAGTGTGCCTTAGAGTTTAATCATACAATATAATAGGGTTCATATGTATGCTGTATACAGTCCTTAAACCTTTGTCATTTCTGTACAGTGACTGTGGACATCCCTGGAATCTACGTATTGCATACAAAGGTGGAAAACGAAAGCATCTAAGCCTGTTTTCTCTAAAAGCCTGTATTGTTAACAACACTATTAAACACATTTCTCCCTTTTTTACTAAAACAAATCAGTATACTCCGGTATTTCACTTACAGGTTTCAATTTTATCAAAATAAATATGACATATAGATATACATTGTTGGAAAACGAGGCAGTATCTGTGAGGCCTGCACAAATAACATGACTACATTTGTCCTTCACTGGGAACCAAACACCCAATTGTAGCGCCTGACTCTCAGAGGGTAGCGTTGCAGAGCAGTCTGAGGCTTACTCAAGGGAGGTGGTGGGGGCTAGTAATCGCCATTACAGGTGCGCAGGAATAAGACTCAATAATTGATTGTCCAGTCTGTACTTTGCTTTATAAAAGTAAGAGTACATTTATTAAACACACACAATACTCAATACTATGCACCAATTTACAAATATACATAAGCTGTTGGAATTACTTTGTGACATTGCATTACATCTCCACCCCTCCCCAAAGGGGGGTGGGGTCTAGTACCACCACTCCTATGTATGTACATCATCTTGCCCCCTAATGCTGTGTGTTGAACATAACCTGGAGCTAGGGCCCTGCGCACTGGCACCATCCCAGTGGCGACCCACCCCATTATCTCAACGAGCATTACAAATAGGTACACCTGCCCTGTTGACACATACCCCTGACTGAGCATCTCATATTGTCCATACAGTATGCATCCTTACATCTTCAGGGCTAACAGTCTGGGTTGTTCTTCACTTAAGCGCAGCAGCAAGAATACATGTTTAAGCAGCACTTTAGAATGACAGTACTCATCACATTTGTTGGACATTAGAATGCGTTGCAATTACAGCCCCTAAAAGGCATCACAGATGAAATCACAGGATTACGCATATACAGCCAGCCACCCTAGCAGGAATGTCTGGCATCATAACCCCACTTTGCTTATGACATCACCTTACACAGGTACTTCACATTACACATGTGACCTTCAGTCCCCCTAAAAGAAATAACATTAGTAAAAGCACTACGGGTGCAATTACATCTCTTCTTCTCCAGGGGATGCCCTTCTCCAGACATCCCCAACTCAGCCCTTCACTCCTTGATGCACTTCTCCATACACCCTCAGCTGTAGAACAAAAGCTCCAGCCCAGAAGATGTTAAAAGGCTGGCTGAGCCCTTGAGGGATTATTCTTTTCAAGTCCCCATGAGACTTAGGGGAGGACTTCCATTTTGGTGCTGGGGGAGACTGTGTTGCTCCTACAGCTCCCCCCTGCATCCTGGCGCACATGTGGTGGTGACCCCGTTCTCCTGGGGCCACCACAGGCGGAAGAAACACTGGTTTTTCCTTGCAGGCCGTTCCTGGCCTGCAAGGCATTATGGGGCGCTTCTCGTCGATTCCCTGCATATCGTAGCAGCGGCTCTCCCGCTGCGTCGGGGAGAGCTGCGATGTGGGCCTACGGCCGCTGTGGACTTTCGTGGGAGGATCCGGTCCCACCCGGTCCCCCAGGTGAGGGATACGGCTCGGGGAGCCCACCCCCAGCCGAGCTGCTGATTTTCGGGGGCCCGGTCCCACCCGGGCCCCTAGCGCCACTTCTCTTCTCGGGGGCCCCCGGTTCCACCCGGGGACCCCGTCTGGCCTCTTGGGTGGAGAGCTGCTCGAGGAGCCCACCACCGGCAGCTCCCGCCGGCTCCCCGCTCGGCCCTGCACCTCTCTGGTGCGGCCACGGGAAACGGGATATCCTTTTCGGTCTGCCCGCTCTGGTGGGCAGACGTGGAGTCTCCCGCCAGTCAAGGCGGACCTTGGGGGAGTGCGATGGCACTCCCCCCCGCCTCCCTACAGCTTCGGGGCCCGGAGATGGGGTCCCATGCCCCTCCTCCTCCTCTTCGCGGGGAGCGCGCCGGCGCTCCCCGTCTTGCCCGTCTCCGCCGGGGGCCAGGGTGGGCTCCTGGCATCCCGTGGGGAAATCTTCACGATGGTGCTCCCCGACTCCTGCTCCACTTCTTCTTCGGGGCCTGGGGATGGGGTCCCGGGACCCTTGCACCCATTTTCGCAGGGGCGCGACAGCGCTCCCCTGCCTCCTCTGCTCACACGAAGCCCGGAGTTGGGATCCCGGGCCCCACCTCGCATTCCCAGGGGGGCACGACGGTGCTCCCCTGCCTCCGGTTTCGGCGGGGGCCAGGGTGGGCTCCTGGCACCCCGTGGGGGCATTTTTCACGGGGAGCGTGACGGCGCTCCCCGACTTTTCTTCTTTGGGGGCAGCCCCTGGGACCTGACCCACCCCGGGGGCATTCTCTGAACCGGCGGCGGAGCCCCACGTGCTTCGTCGTCGGTGGGCCATAGGTCAAAGGTCGCCTACCTTCTTGGGGGCATATCTCAGCCCCCAGGGGTCCGATCTTCCTGCTTTTGGCCCCTTCTTGCTCCTGGTGGCGCTCCCCAGCCACTGGGAGCTCTTTCCTTTGCCCTCCTGGTCTCAAGGAGGGTGCCTTCAGCAGGGAGCTACCTTCACTGGCTCCCTGCGCCAGCCTTTCGCCTGGCTCTCGTCCTGGGCCTCTCTCCTCCCTGCGCAGAGGCCACTGCTTCTGCGCACTGGTCCTGGTCTCCTTTCCTGGCGCTGTTCAGGATTCTGGTGCAGTCAGGGGGTTCCTCCTTCCAACTGCCCATTGCGCCAGGCTCCAGCACCCTCTGCCTCTGCAGACCACACCCCAGAGAGAGCTTCTCTTTCTGTGCAAACACTTTTTAAGAGAATGGGGAGGGGGCTGGCAGGAAGTCTCTGTTTGTCCTATCAAACAGCGACACATCACTTCACTGCCCCTGCTCCCTCCTTCCTGCCCAGGCCACTGGGTTGGTTCAAGATGGCGTCCTCCAGGGTCTCCTGCCACATGGTCTCTGAAAGCCCCTTCCCACCAGAGCTGCCTCCCCTTCGTGCAGCTTGGTGCCTGGCACCCAGTGACAGCTGCTAATGAATTAGCCTGCAGCTCCACCCAGCTTCTCTTCGTGGAGAGGAGGTCTTCGCTCTGGGAAGAAAGGTCATCAATCCAGGCTACTGAGGTCAGCCCCAGCCAGGGCCTGGTTAGGGTTGACTCAGAGAAATATGACAGTTCTGGATGACCCAAAAGCAGTACAAATATGACTCTGGACTCTGCAGAATACTTCTTCTCACACCCGTTACAGTGGACTTTAGTGCGTGTCTGGAATTTGTAGGCCTTAGGAAAGTGACACTAGCCCATGGGCTC
Organism: Calotriton arnoldi; assembly: GCA_963921515.1. Taxonomy (NCBI): domain Eukaryota; kingdom Metazoa; phylum Chordata; class Amphibia; order Caudata; family Salamandridae; genus Calotriton; species Calotriton arnoldi. Next base: position 821,466 of record CAWUFW010008612.1, read on the forward strand.
CACTTCCCCATAGGGGAATAATGAAGTGAAAAACACAGTAAAACACACTGACTTTCCCTGGCATGTTTCTTCCCAGTGTATAAAGCCTATTCCATGTCACCACCCAATTCTGCATAAGTCCTGCCACACCATTCACTTTGTATCTGCTCCTGGGCTGCGCACGCCAGGAATCTCCCCTGCGCAGCCCCTACACGTATGCACACGCATGTACACAGGTGTATGCATGTAACCAGCCCGGTGCCCCTTACTCCAGCTGCTGCGCAGCGGTCTAGTCAAGCTAGGGGGACACCAGTAAAATCCACACACAGTTCACTGTGGGTGAGTCCCAACTTATGAGGCTCTCCCACAGTAAAAGCTCAAAAAATAGGTGCTCAAAAAGCTAAAGATCCGGGCGGCCCAGAGTGTCAGAACCAACTTCTAACATACATGAACAGTAACATATAATGGGGCATATTCTCAAGGAGCCATCGCCGATTTATCAGCACTTTAGCGCCTCAAAAGTGGCGATAGACTTATCGCCCTATTCACAAGCTGGTGCAAACTGCCGACATCACCAGTTTTCCTGCGATAACTGCCTCAAAACACATCGCCACAGATGAGAGCGACAACTAACGCTAATGATATGCAGAGTAGGCGTTCCCGTGCAAAAACACACGAAAACACCACTTCGCGATATTCTCAACGACCAGCCAGATCAGCGATGCGATCTGAAAACAGGCGATAAGGTGCGTTAGCAGCAGGGATTTAACACCTGCCTTTTGCTGGTGTTAAGCAGGACGACAACCTGCAGTATGAAAGGGAGTTCAGCCTAGAGCCACATCTGAAGACCAACAGATGCCATGGAGACAATGATCATGCAGCCTGGAGACCCAAGAGGGCCACAACACCCACCGCAACCACCCCCGGACCCTCCCCCCAGGTCATGAAGTCCAGTAGTCAACGGTAATGGAAAAACAGAACTTTATTACAAATACATAAACAACAAGACGAAAAGCTCAGCCAACCCGTTCCATTCCCAACGGAGAACTTCACCAGGGCAACGTGTGGATCCAATAAACTGCAAATGCTGCGGGAACTCCCCAATACCATTCCATATCCTGAAATCAGTAGTCAGAAACCTGTTGGAGAAATGGTGACAATGGTCAAGCATCCTCATAGTCACAAACGTAATCTGGTACAGTGTATTGCACTTGGACAAACCGGAATGCAGACAGGCATGATGAATCCAGTCCAAATATGCTGTAACAGAAGTCCATGTGCTCGTAACCTCCGCAGGAAAGAAAAGGAAGGTTACAACCACACAAACATCTGTTACGGTCTCAATATGCAGGATTCATCATACCTGTAAACATCACGGTTTGTATCATCTTGATACCCCTGCACCTTCACTTCCCCCACGCTGTGCATGAACAGCTGGAGACCATGCAAGGGAATTATGCCATAGCTGCCTTACCGCACGTGTCGGGGGTAATTGACTGTACACATGTACCACTTGTGCCTCCTGCCGACCCTGCACACAATTACCCCTACAGAAAGCACACGCATTCCATCAATGTGCAGGCAATAGTGGACCACCGTGGACAGTTCACTAATGTCGTCGCCAACTTCTCAGGCAGTGTGCATGATACATACATCTTCCAACAGTCCATCATCAACCAGCGCTTCCAGGATGGCACCTATGGCAATGCACTGCTCATTGGTAAGTACTAACTGAACACACCACACACCTCAACTCCACAATCACACAACTCACAACTGTGGGAGAGCACACGTAACAAAATCACATACAACATGCCAACCAACATGCCCAACTACCGGACACGACAACACAAGTAACCGTGGTAACAGGGGCCAGACATGTAGACAAACCATCCACAAAGGCAGAGCCCCTCTGCCACACAATTGCAGAATGTGGGGAGAGGTGGGAACCAAGAATGTGCGAAGGAGGCAAGTGACCCAGCAATAAGAAAGGACACAATGCCAAGTGTGGCGGAGATGTGCTGGACAGACTGCAGTATGCAGAGCACAGACATGTCCATGTGGACATCTACTGCTGGTGTTTGCAGTGTAGTGGACAGTGGACGCAAACAGGTTACCCCAGGCAGTGTGGAAGACCTTGGACATGTAGCCATGTGGTCCCCCCCTGTAAGCCTGAGCGGAGCGGCCTTGGCCGGAGTATGTCGCGAATGAATAGCCCGGGGCCCTTTGCGTGGTCCAGTTCTGGGATGGCCACCACAGGAACTACTGTGTGTGTCTCTGTGTCCGCCATATCGTGACCATAGGCCTACACACACGTGCCCGACCACATTCAACGGCCGTATTCACACTGGAGGCGAGGTGACTATGTCCCAAGCCAACCCGCGCACATCACGTCAGCGCATGCAGGGTCGTGTCTGCCAGGGCGGTGCCCCCCACCCAGCCAATAGGCCGCCGCCGTGACCTGTGGTGCCTGCGCGATCCTGTGCGCCTGCTGCACCCCAGCCCTGGTCCACAGCCCGGTCCGCCACCCAGCGATGACTGCCCGCCCCTGCGCACCCAGACCTCAATGCTCATCTGCCGCCACTGGCGTGTCTCCAAGAGGGCCCTCCATGTGCCGGTGCAACCTCCTCAGCCGATCGCTGGATTCCGTGCCACAGGCCCCCAGCGCACCCTGCGGCACCGCACCGCGGAGTCATGTGTGTGCTGACTGCTGCCTGCGCATACACTGTGGTCCAGCAGGGCTCACAATTCAAATCGAGTCTTGAGTTGCTGGACACCGTATCGAGGCCAACGCATCATCGCAGGCTGCACACCCGCTCAGCTCTTCAGGTGGGCCTAACTCTGTGCACCGCAAGTCATCGCCACGTGGCGGTAGGCCCATGCCGGACGCAGGCCATCGGGTGCCACTAACTCAGTGCAACGCAAGTCATCGCCACGTGGTGGTAGGCCCGTGCCGGACGCAGGCCATCGGGTGCCACTAACTCGAACCCTTTATGATTGAGTTCCTTGGATGCGGACGCCATCATGTCACCTCCGGCAGTGGGGGATGTGCTGTGGTGGGCCCCTTTCATTGGCAGGGTCACATGTCCCATGACGCCTGTGCTGGATGAGTGTGGTGTGGGTATAAACCAGCCCTCAGGGAGTGGCTGTGGCATGCTGACAACTAGACCAGTGACCAGCAGATCACTACAGGGAAGACCTGGGCCATGTAGCTGTGTCATCACCCCCTGTGAGCGTAAGCGGAGTGGGCTGGGCTGGGCTGGCGTATGCCAGTCCAGCGTAGGGGTGTGAACAATGAGCCCGGGGCTCTGGGCGTGGTTCAGTTCTGGCCTGGACAAGGAAGTAACCAATGCGTGTGTCTCCGTTGTAGTGTCTGCGCCACCCGGATCGCAATCTGCAATGTTGCACCCTGTGACCCATGCCCCACAACATGTGCAAAATGGACATGAGGGGGAATCAGTGACCCTACATTCATCCATACTGTCATACTTGAAGGATCATAGACATGACACATCTGTGTGAATTTGAATGTTTTATTCACATTCAGTGGAGTGTTGCAGCTGGAGCAGTACAGGGCCATGCACACCCCACTTGACATTGTTGCCCCGTGGAGGGCCAGCCAGAGTCTATTAGGGAAGGACAATTTCATCGGAAGAGGAAGAGTTCAGTCCGCAGTCTGATTGCTGTGTCATTGGTAACCAAACAGAATATGGCAGTCCATGTCGAGGTCCAAGGTGAGTGCCGTAGAGTGTATCAGGGGACAGTGGAAGGTGATGATGCAAAGGGCCGAACCAAGCTGAAACAGGCCATATGGCGGAGATGAATGCTACCACTTCCTCATTACCACAACGGCAGTCTCATCCACATCATTGTCCTCTGATGTGTGATGTGCCTCACCTGTGGGTGGTGGTGTTTCGGCTGCAGCACTGTGTGGCACTGACACATCAGGGGCCGGAGGTGGATTGTCGGCCGCACTGTGTGGCAGTGACACATCAGGTGCCGGAGGTGGAATGTCTGCCGCACTGTGGGGCACTGACACATCAGGGGGCGGAGATGTGGATGGTGTAGGAGCAGCAGCATTCATCTGCCCCAGGCCTTGTGGCAGCAATGCCATAATGAGGATCTGCAGGGCATGGAAGATCCCAGCTACATCTCGCTGATGTGCAGCCGTGGCAGCCATCCTTTCCGCCTCCATCCGCACCATGTCCTCCATGAGCCTCCGCATGTGTCCCAAATCCCGGCTGAGATCGCTGGAGCCACTCTGACTAGACAGGTGTTCTTGTCTCCGAGTCATGACTCCAGCGATGTCAGCCATGGCTCGTTGGAGACCATGGAGCGGACTGTGGGTGTCCGTTAGGGAATGTAAGTGGTCCCTGATGGGACGTAGACACACATGGATGGCATCTAGTTTGGCTGCCATGAGTTCGAACCCATCCGCACCTGCTCAGCCATCTCCTTCTGGCCCTCCAACACACGGCATTGAAATGCCATGTGTTGGTCGTGGGGATCCTGGGAGACAGCCGGGGTGGTGGGTGCTTCCTGCTGTGTGGTCTGTGCAGGGGGTGGGGTCTCCTTGATGCAGCTGGGCTGCCCTGCTTCTGGGGGTGGGGTGCGGAAGCTGTCCATGAGCTCTTGGAGGGCGTCGGTGTCGAAGGTGGGGAGGTCCTCCTCGTCATCAGTGAGGAGGTGTTCGATCTGCTCTGCAGGAGGTGATGATTCTCCCTCTGCAATGTAAAGGGGAGATGCAGTTTAACAGTGTGTTCCATGTATGTTTACGCATTGGTCAAGTTTCCAAACAGACTGCATGACAATGTACATTGTGACTGTTTAGGAGGAGCTGCCAATTTGAAGCGGGACAGTGGACATTTGTGCACCATCAGGGATGTGGGGTTGTACTTGTCCATTATCATGTCACAGTTTCCTGCTATGCCAAATGTGATTGGCCAGTTTCTACACACAAGCGGCAGCAGTTGTGTCCTCTGTTCTGTTGTGAATGTGTTGCAGTTTGTACCACATTGTTATCAATGTTGATGTGCTCTGATTCTTGTGTGTGTGCTGCATTGTGGGAGAGTCGCCCCTGCAGCTCAGACTTTGCTTGGCCTTCTCCCTTTCAGGCGGTGTGCCTTTGACTTCTGTAGTGCTGAGATGTTGCATACTTGGGTAAATTGGGCTCTTGGTGGGAGTTGGGACTCATGGTTATGGTTTGTCCGCAGATGTCTTGTTGCCGTCAGGGGTTGTTTGTGCACGTGGATGTGTCAGTGTGTGACCTGCTCCTTTCCGGATGTGGACCACACTCAGCCACCTCGGTGTCATGGCGTGCAACATGTCATGATGAGTGGCCTGCAGACATGCTCATCGTCATGCAGTGTCACTTGCATTGTCAGGGGAGCTCACGGATCCGCACCTTTGCTGGGTTCAGCACATGTGCATGGGTTTGTTGTGAGATTGGTGATGTGTGGGGAGGGCCCCTCTGGGCACATTGTGGACGGGGGACTACTTGATGTTTCTATGTGTGCTGCAGTATGGAAAGGAGATCAGGGACATGATCCAGAGTCATTGTGGTTGTGCAGTGTGCTATACTTCATTGTGCATGTGTGCCATTGTGCCCATCTCCCCCCGTCTCCCCAGTCCCTGGTGGTTACTCACCCTGTTGCTGTTGTGTCAGGTCATGTTGAGCAGTGTCCGGTCCCCCGACTCCTGCCACCGTCTCCACACTGATGACTGTGGACACCATTTCTCCATCTCATCCAGCTCCTCCTGTGGTGCAGGACTCCCACCCCCAGTCTGCATTGCTGCTTTGCAGTTGTTTGCGAGTTTCAGCTTGGTTTTGCGCTTCACATCATTCCAGCGCCTCTTGACCTCGTCCATTGTCTTCCTCAGCACTCCGACTGCATTCACCTTGTCCACGATGGACTGCCATATTCCATTTTTTGTTGCCAATGACACAGTGGAGGTGACGAACATTTTTTGATGGTGTTCTATCACCTCCGTAATCAGGATCCTGTTTTCCTGCGGACTGAACTGCATCTTCCTCTTCTTCTTCTCCTTGTCCTTCCCTGACCCCGAGGTCCCAGGCTGGTCCTCCGTGGGGCTTGTGGGGTTCGGGTTGTCCTCTGTACTTGCTCCGGCTACCTCCATTGTGCTTCGCAGTTGTTATGTTTTTTGTTGTTGTTTTGTTTTTGCAGTTTTTATGGTGATTTTTCCCGCCTGTCGTGGGAACTGCAAGCCTGGTGCTGCTTGTCGCCGATTTTTCTATCGCGGTTGGGCCCATCGCAACTTTTTTCACGTTCAGGTTTCCTTTTCTTATCGCCGTCGCGGTAGTTGTATTGCGGACATTTGAGGCGTTATCGGGAAACTATCGCATGTTACCGCCGTGTTGGGAATACGACGTTGACACGGAGTTATTTTCCCGCGATAGACGGCGATATGAAAAATTGCATTAGCCTATTTTGGCGATGTTTATTGCACGTTCTTGAGAATATCCCCCAATGTGTTTCTATGTTGCCATGTTAGTCTTCTGGTGACATTTCCAAACATTTAACTTTGTGGTGTATAATATCACTAGCATGACTCTACCTCACTGTGCAGAAAAAAACAAAAAGAAGAACATCAGTCCAACTACCCCAGGGTGGAGAAATTACATTTTGGTTAAACAAAAAAATTAGCACATAACATTTTATCTAAAATATTTTTAAAAATGAACAAAAAACACACAAGGGAAGGAGGATAAGGAGGACAAAAATAGCACAACAAAACTGGGAAGGAGAAAAAAGGATAGGATTAATGGAAAGGGGAAGGAGAAGAAATATCAAACTATAGGTAGGAGTGAAGTACTAGACCATGGTTAGGGGTAGATGTTTTAGGCATCAGGTAGGGAAAGAACTAAGGGGCAGATTTACAAGAAACTGACGCATCTCTGCGTTAGAGCAGAGATGCGTCAGTTTCCCTGCACCTACGTGCAAAACCTTTGCGCCACCATGGATGAGTCGTATTTACAATACGGCGCACCATGGCGCAAGGATTGACAGATGTGTCAGAAATTCTGACGCATCTGTTGGTGCAAAAGTCACGCATTGCTGGAGTTGTGTCGCAAGCACGACGCAACTCCAGCAATGCATGGGGAGGCCTATACTTATTGTGCTGCGTCACTCCTTATGCCTGCTCCAAGCAGGCGTAAGGTTTTGACGCAGTGGTGTCCTAGAAGTGACGCAGTAAAATCTTGTTAATTTCACTGCGTCACTTCTACGAGGCTTTCCTGCGTGGGAACGCCCACCCTGCATACATTATACCTGACGCAGGTATAATGTGACGCAGGGCTTTACAACGTGACGCATCTCCTTTGCTGCGTCACATTGTAAATAGGCCACAACGTGGTGCATTGTTCATGCCGCCGCTGCGTCACAAAAAGTTATTATCAAAGGACAAAGGCTCCTGTGGACACTTAATGAAGTAATCTCAATGTATATGAGCACAATGGCAATATATTGGGTTATAGAGATATTGGAGAGAGAAGGAAGCAAATACACCTCTGATTTGTTTTTGAATCAAAAATATTTATATAATCCTTGAAATGAAAAACTGTTACACAATAGTGCATTTGGACATATGGTTCTGAGTGAAAGGTGTCCCAGTGAAAAACGGAACCTAGAACATTAGTGACATATATGTGAAATATATACAAGGTTTCCAATGCTTAATATAAACGACCATTTACATATATATGTACAGTATACAGCGCTAGATACAGTGATCAGTGCTGGTGGACAATGGTTCGTTTATACAACTTGTCGACGGTGTTTCGACCCTGTGTGCAGTGTAGGGGAGGTTCAGTACCTATGATCTAGGGACACCTGAAGGGTAATGGACCGGCTCGTGTGGAGGGTGTGGCACCGTGCAAAGGATAAAAAAGGGATACTCACATGGGTCCCAAACGGGAGCCCAAGTGTGAGGTGGGTGGGGAGCTGGCTATTACGTGAATGCGCACAATGTGAGGATCCACGTGTGTGGAATATGGCACGATCAAAGCGCTGTCAAGACGGGTTGAGTTCCGATTCTGAGCGCATGCATGGAAGCAGGCTACTTCCTTCTGTCGTCAATCACGGCGAGGCCATACTTTTTTCATATGTTTTCATATGGAGGGTGAGAATATTCTCACTTTGGTGTCTCTTATGGAGAATGAATCAACTGCAGCCTGTGGCAATCCTTCCAAGTAGCAGGACAGCGTGTGTCTGTCTGCTCAGGTACGATGACAAAAAGTGATGCAACGGCGGGCCAGAAGTGACGCAAGGGGCACGTAAATCTGCCCCTAAGGGTGTATACATAGGAGCATATGTAGTGAAGTATAGGTAGAGGTAGTAGTAAAAGGTTATGTGAAAGGAAAAGGGCAATATGGTATAGGCAGCAGTTGAATAGAAAGAATAGATAGGGTTAGAGATACTAGGGTTTAGACAGGTAGAGGCACAAAAGCATAGGTAGGAGTAGATATATTAGAGTTGAGATAGTGTAGACTAGGTAAGAGACACATGCAAAATGTGCTACCAGTTAGCTAAGTCTAATGGTAAAACGGTATAGATAGGTGTCAAGGTAAGAGGGGGTTGAGTTATGTACTAGGTATATGTTGTGTTAGAGCTGGCAGGGTGAATGATGAAGTAGCAGTAGCAGTGCAAGGATAGGCATAGAGGTTGTGAGGTAAAGGCATGGGCAGAAAAATAGAGTATGGATATGGATCGAGGTAGAAGAATATAAATAGGGGTAGAGGGGCTAGGATATAGGCAGTGGTAAAAGTGCTACAGTATAGGCAAGTGTAAGAGTACCACAGTATAGCAAGTGTAGTAGTAAAAATGCGTAGGTAGGTGTAAGGGTGATAGGGTATAGACACAAGTTGAGATTCTTTAGGATAGAGGTACTATATATGGGTAGTGGTCTAGGTACTAGGTTAAAGCTTCCAGAGTGCTGCAGTAGTGGCATACACATTGGGGTATAGGCAAGGGTAGCGAAATTGGTGTATTCGTAGGTCAAGGTGAGGTACTAGAGTACTGGTAGTTGTAAAGGTATGGGGTATGTCAGCAGAGTCAGAAGGGTATAGGTGGGGTTGAGGCAGAAGGGTATGAATAGTAGTTTAGTCACAAGGGTGTCAGCAAGGACTAGAGAAACTAGGGTATGGTAGGAGCAGAAGTAAAAGGATACAGGTTGAGTAAGGTTACAAGGGTATAGGCAGGAGTAGAGGGCAGAGCAGAGGTTAAAAAAAAATCATAGTTGAGGAAGGCAGAGGGGGAACTGGCCACAGTATCAGAAGAGCGATGATGAGAGCAGACACATGAAGGGAGGAAGGCTGGTACCCACTGAGATAAATGAAAAACAAGAGGGGGCATATTAGCAAGAACGGCGTTAAAATTATCGCCGCTTTAGCGGCAGGAAACTGCATCTAAAGCGGCGATAATGGGCTTGATAATATGCCCTTGAGAATACCAATAGAAGCCCATGTTCTGCTGTGATCCTGGGCTTCTATTGGAATTCTCAAGGGCATATTATCAAGCCCATTATCGCCGCTTTAGCGGCAGTTTCCTGCCGCTAAAGCGGCGATAATTTTAACGCCGTTCTTGCTAATATGCCCCGAGATCTTTGTGATCCTACAAAAACAGAGTATAGGATATGTTTTGACTTAAAGACAAGTACAAGGACTGATATGACAACTAGGGTATGCATTCAGCTGAAAACAATTAAAGATGCAGAACTGTGGAGCTCTTTCTCTAGAACAGTTTTTCTTAAATGTGTTTTCTGGAAGAGGAAGACCTGTATCTAGAGGAACAATTTTCCATACATAATATTCTGGAAGCACAAGCAAGTGGAAAGGAGTAGATGTACATGGAAGGGAAGGAATCATGTGTTAGGCCTCAGAAGAAAATTGAAGAGTGAACAAGACCATGAATAAATTTAAAGACAATACAAATACATTTGAAAATGATCCATTGTGAAACAGCTATACACTATCCAGGGGATTGGATAAAATGTTCTAATGGACTAGTCTTTGAAGATTCAGTGCAAAGTGAGTATTAGAATTCCTGAAGATCCGGAGAGCAAAGGAAAAGTAAGTAGAAATTTCAAAAAGAAAATTATTGTAGCTATCAATATGTGAGTGAAAACTGTCCTGGGGAAGCAGTTTGGCAAATTTATAAGTTAGTGAGGAGTGAACACAATAAAGTTGACCTCCTCCTTGTCACTCCATATCCACATTCAAACACAAAGATGACCAACAATTCTTAGTCGAAGCCCCCTGTCTCTGGAATAGTCTCCCAAGATAAATTCACCTCTCCCATCACTGAAGCAGTTCAGAAAAAAACTCATGACCCACTCCTTTTAATTCCCTTGTTCAAGCATTCCCTTCCACCTGTTCCCTTCTCATGTTGCTGTCTAAGTTATCCCTTGTACACTTTATATTATCATGTAGCACATTCCAATTGTATCTCTCTGGTATATTTCATCGCCTTGCTTATGGCCACTGGTCTTGGTCATGGCTTCTGTATTCCTGACCACTAAGGCTTGGCACTTATGTCCCTTATGTAAGTCAACGCTATGAAATATAAGTACTATTCAAACATGTCAGACCTGACAGCATTAGGGTTGGTCTTCACCCAACTTTTTGCCTGCCTCCCTCCATTTTTCTGACCACGTTTTTGCTGGCTTTTGGACTCTGCACACTTCACCACTGCTAGACAATGTTAAAGTGCTTGTGCTCTCTCCCCTAAACATGGCAATATAGGTTCATCCCCAATTGGCATATTTCATTTACTTATAAGTCCCAAGTAAAGTGCACTACATGTGCCCTGGGCCTGTAAACTAAATGCTACTACTGGGCCTGCAGCACTGATTGTGCCACCCACATAAGTAGCCCTTTAACCATGTCTAAGGCCTGCCATTGCAGGGCCAGGGTGTGCAGTTTAATGCCACTTCGACTTGGCATTTAAAGCTACTTGCCAAACTGTAAACTCCCCTTTTATTACAGCTAAGGAACCCCTAAGGTAGGCCCTAATTAGCCCTAAGGGCAGGGAGCTGTGTAAGTAAAAGGTAGGACACATACTTTTAAGTTTTACATGTCCTAGTAGTGACAAACAGCTCAATTTGTTTTCACTACTGTGAGGCCTATATGACCACTCTGCCAGGAAGAAGAAGAACCGCTGTGCTTTTAAAAAACTGACACTCTGCTGGATCTCCTGTTTGCTGAACTCTTGCCTTGCTGTGTTGTCCTGCAGCTCCCGCACTCTCTCTGACTTGGTGAGAAGTACTGGACCTACATCACGTGAACACAGATTGACTCCAAAGGTTTGCTGGCTTGCCTCCTGTTGTCTAAGTCTCAGGTACATAGAAGACTTAGAACTCTCCTTTTCCAACCCTTGTGCTCATCTTCTGGTGAGTCCGTCCCACCAAAAGTTGGCAACAACTCCTGGACCATTGGACGTGGACCTAGGGTCTGCTGCAGTGTTATCGATGTATTGCCTGCTGTCGCTGGAATAGGATCAGTGCATCGCACAGGAGAAGCTGCATCACACTCGGACCCGCCGCACACCGAGACCGACACTTCGCTCACAGCCCTCATCACATCACCACTGCTGCACTGGGGATCACCAAAGCATCGCTCGGCTGCACCCCACCTCTGTCGACATGAACCTAGGTTCTAGGGGGCAGATTTACAAGCCCCTTGTGCCACTTTTGCCTCCCTTTTAACATGGGAAAAGTGACGCAAAAGTGGCGCAAGGGGCTTGTAAATCTGCCCCTAGGTATTTTTGTTCAGCAGGCCTAAGTGGGCTGTGTATCCGGCCCACGCTTCCTCGTGGCGGGCCTGAACTCTTGACTTTGTCACTGTCCGGCGTGACCAGTTAACCCTTTAAGCCCTATTTGCTTCTAAGCCTTTCTTTGACATTCATTCCTTCAAAATTCATATTTCAACTTCTAGATATTGTATTTTTGTTGTTTTTTTATTTATAAAGTCATACTTTATTTTTCTAAACTAATGTGGAATCTTTTTGTGGTATTTTCACTGTTTTACTGTTTAATTGTTGCACAAATACTTCACACATTGCTTCTAAAGTTAAGCCTAAATGCTCTTTGCCAAGCTACCCTAGGGTGCGCACAGGATAATTTAGGTTGTGTAGTGACTTATCCTGACAAGGACTGTGGCTCCTTCTTGGATAGGGTGCATGTTCTGCCAACCAAAAACTTAATTTCAAACAAAACATATTTTACTTTGTAACTATGTAATGTGATAGGTGTAATTTGGCCATGATTGCATATGCTGCTATGCACTCCTTCTCTAGTGTGTGCTTTATGAGAAAAATAAACATGAATATATTTGTAACTGACAAAAAAGGGGAGAAGTGAAAAATGGGTGAAAAAAAGAGCAGTATCAAAGGCTCTCCAAGACAGCAAGAACAAAAGGAGCGATAATAGATCTTTGGGAAGGGTGTAGAGGAAGTAATAGGTGATCGATGGTAGAAGAGGAAGAGATCGAGACCTGGAAAAGCTGATGCAGAGGTAACAAGGGTGCAACAGACTAAAAACAGACAAACGGGAAAATAAACTAGAGTGAAGAGTCAGTAAATGGGGAGAGGGGAAGATGATTGGTGGTCTGCCAGGAGATCATCGAGAAAAGAGAATCAAACTGAGTGCAAAACCAACTCCTGTTGAGCACCAACTGACCATGAGGTAGAGGGAAAGAAAATATTAAGCCAATAAATAGAGCAGGCATGATTTGAGGTATGAATGACAACATGAGAGAGAAGATCATGCGATACTCAGGGGATTATTTGCTAAGGATTTGCAGAGAGTGTTGGTAACTTGCAGACATGGTAAAATTAAGCAGCCCCGTGCAAGCACCTGCACAACTCTTAGTAACCCCCAAGAGTGTCAAGAAGAAAACAGCAATCAAGCATGTAAACCACCTAAACAACGTTCGCTCATGTGAGGAGGGGGGTAAAGCAAAAACCTTGCAACAATGAAATGAAAGGAAACATATTGTGTGACTAAAGCATTTATTGCCGCAGGCTGTATTTAATGGGCACCTTGTTCATTTCTATATTTGACTTGCATGATCATAGTAAACTGTACGTATTCGGTGAGAATGGAAAATAAACGTTATTGTTTAAACGAGAAAACAGGTTTCAGTGTAATTAGAATCATGCAGTGTTGTACGTTTTGTGACACAGCATGAACAAACTAATTTCTTGAACTAATGTAATTTTTATAGAAACAGTAAACCCCCCAACCTCTTGAGATGGACTTGACCACTTGACAATCCAAAGGCTAAGAATCATTCTGTAAATTCCTATGTATAATACACAGTATTTTCTTTGTAAAAGATTTCTGAAATTCTAATCAATCCCCTCTCACAATGGCAGTCTTAAAAGAAGCAGCAACCATGCAGAAAAGGTTGGGAAATGTACTTTAACCTTTTCAAACCTCCAAGACATGCCCAGATGCCCAAAGAATGAATACATATGCCCTGTCAGTTGAAGTGCCTTTGGCTATCATTTAGTAATTGAGGATTAGCTCTATCCCGGTAGCTACACCAGGGAGGGGGCATGCCCTCACCCTCGATCCCTGTAAGGGCTACAGTGATCGGTGAGGATTGGTAGGAATCTCCTGCTAAGAGCAGCAGCTATCTGTCATCATTGGTATGTGGATGAGGCCTAACATTTCCTCATAAAATGGAGTCACCCTTTTCACTGCTGGCAAACATATAAGCAGGTTTAGGATTACGGTGCTGGGGGTGACATCGGATGCACAGTCTAAAATCAAATTTGTCTTTTGCTGGTCTCATCTTAAACCTCCTTCAGTCTGAGTTTTGTCTCCCTGGCAACCACCATGAGGAGGGAGTGTCCCGCTGAAGCCCACCACGAGGAAAAAATCAGGCGATGTATCCCCTCCTCCCTGTGGCGACAATACTGATTGGTGTTTACGTGGAGGACTGGTGAAGAAAAAACTGGGCAGGTGTTGAAATGGTATGTTTGATTCTTTTTCATCTGTCTTTTGCAGAAAAGGGTTGGTTCACTGAGGCCCTTTCTTCCCAGGGATTACCGCCAAGCAGATAACAATATCACCCACTAGTAAGGGCATTATGTCTTCTGTAATGAGGGCCTGTGTATTTAATTCTTGATGAAGTCTCCTTCTTGTTATAAGGCCAGGGGGGTCTAAGACGTATGTACGAATGTACCTGTAAAGGGTCAGTGGCCTCAAACCTCTGAAGGGATGCCTGAGGGCTTTCGAAATATTAGAAAATTGCCTGAATCAAACCAAAAGCAGTATTGCCAAATTACTCAGGAACAACATGATAATAAATATTGAACAAATGTACTTTTTTACTAACTTTTGTACTTATCCCTGGAAGGTTCAACGTTACAGAAGTTTACTGGAGATTCCAAGAATTCTATGTAATCATTACACTCTTCTATATACTCTTTAGAAAATTAGGTGATTGTTTTTAGAGATAAACTAAGCTGCTAAAAGAATTTGAGTGACAACATATAGTGAAGAAGACCGGAATCTAGGAACACCAGCAATAGATCTAATTAGTATATTGTTTAACAAAATTCTCTAGATCTCACACGAGCACCACAGGTATATTCACTTTGGAGATGCACCACGGTGTAAATCCTAAATCAAAAAGAAAACACGTTATTTGACATAATTCCCCCACCAATTGAGAGTCAAAGAAAAGTTGACGTGGGGGCATATGGAAACATAAAGTATTAATATTTTAGAACTGTTTCATGAACCATTCCCCATCTTTGAAGGTGCTGGTTGCTCTAAGCAATGACGATTCTATGGGTTTGTCATTGGCCAGTAAACCCTCTCCCTTTTCTTAAGCAAGAAAATAGAAATATTGCTGACAAATTTGTAGAGAATAATAATTCGTTTATACATATTGGAACTTCTTGTGTGTATATACAATGACTGTTCCTGCACGGACAACGCCATCATCTTTGGAATACGTTATCAAAACACTCACAGTGATCACCCCTAATTTGTCTGCATAATGTCATTGGGACGTGGAATCTTTAGTTGACTTTCTTGTGAACAGTATAAGTTGAAACTGATCTTAAGAAGGTTTAGCTCTCCCTGTGTTTATACTTTGAGGAAGACGAGAATCTGCCTTCTGGGAAATGTGAATAACTCCTCTTGCAGTCAACTATATTTCGAGTTGGATGTATTGGTATATTCGGCTGGGGAATCAATCCCTCTGAAAATCATTTCAAGTAAAACTGAGCTTCATAAAGGCAAACTAGCACTGGCAAAGCCAACAGGTCTGGCCTTGATCAAACCTGCATTTTTAATGTATTTTTTTAAAGCATATGCAATAAAGATTGAAAGGGAAAAACGTAATAAAAATAAGAAATGTCACCATCTAAATGCGTCGTGCATAAATTTGTAAATAAAATGAACACATGTAAAAATGCATTTAAATGTAGTGAAGCTGAAAAAAAAAGCAGACTGACCAGTCCTAGCGCAGAAGTGGACTAGTATTTAGGTGGATGCACACATCACTCACTGTGAAGATATATATATACATATATATATACAGCTAGGCTGTTTGAGTTGAGCGGTCATTTGAAGAGGAATGTGTATGCATGGTCCCACGCGCAGGCAGCCGGCACATTGAGGAGAGAAGCGCTTCCATTAGTTATATCAGGAGTTCGAACAGTGTTGTTTGGAAGTTGCTCTCTGCCGACCAAGTAGGAAGAAGATGATGTGTGGTGCCTATGGGAGGGGTCTGTGTCAACATTGAAGGAGTTTCATACTTGGCTGAATAACCGCAGTCCTGATATAAAATTCAGTCTGGCGCACAGTAAAAAGAGGAGGGGAAAGGGAAAAGGAAAGGAGAAACAGACAATAGTATCCGAGGATTAATCCCCTTACGTGATGAGATGGGAGAAGAAGCAGACACCGTTATAAACATCTCAGGTGTCCCCTTAACACCAGGCCAAGTAAAGATCTTGAATTTGGGCCTAAGCTTTTGCCCATCTGTGAGCCCTGATTTTGTGAATTTAAGAATTGAAGCTTATAAATTCACGAGGATATTGAAGCTACATAAACACTTTGCTATGAAGAATATGAGATCCTCCAGTAGCAACATGAAGATGGATCAATTAACTGCCCAATTCACTATTGGTGATATCCCTCAAATCATGGAAATTGATAGCCTGGACAGACCAGGAGATAGGAGTGGCCCCACTCTGACAGTGTCTCATATGGATATTCCAGAACTAGAACGGATGGGTTTCTTGACACATCAAACCATTGATAGTGGCTTGAGGCCTGCAAGCAAGTTCATGCCACAGTTATCAACAGGCAATCTGGTGGATACATTTCATGAGCTCCTAATTGAGGACATTATTAAAATGAGGGCTGCAACACGCCAGAAACAAAATAACAACTTCGCTGCAACCAACTGGCGGGAATTGAATACTCTAAGAAACAACAAGTCCATAGTAGTAATGAGTACTGACCAATACACCAGAGAAATGATTAGACAACTAAAAATCAAGGATCACTATGAAGAACTAAAGAGTAACCCCATTGAGAGTCATCAAAGACACTATCATAATATGCTAAAAAATTGGATTGATATATACCTGAAAGTTGATTTCCCGAGGATACCTGTTATATACTGTCTCCCAAAGATTCCTAAAACTCTAAATAATTCTCCTGGGAGGCCGATCGTGAGCATGATTGGGTCATTATTAGAGAACAGCTCTAGATTTTTGGATTTGTTTTTATGCAACTATGTTACCAGTTTACCATTTTACATACAGGACACAAATGATTTTTTGCGTAAAATTAATGATATCCCTGGCGGACTACTTACCTATGGTAACCATGGATGTCTGTTCTCTGTATACCTCAATTCCTCACGAACATGGTATTGAAGCCTGCCGTTACTTTCTAAGGTCAAGAACTCTGAAATTGGTACAACATACAATGATGCTTCTGAGGGTGCTTTCATTTTGTCTCACACATAATGTATTTCTTTTTGATAAGAAGACATACCTACAGAAGCAAGGCACGGCGATGGGGGCAGCTTTTGCCCCCACGTATGCCAACATCTATATGGGCTGGTGGGAAAAGGAAGTTGCATGGGCGGACCACAATATGCACCACACAGAGAGTATTGTGATGTGGGTGCGCTTCATAGATTACATTTTTATTTACTGGGATGGAGATGGGACATCATTAAACGACTTTGTATCCATCCTGAATAAGAACCCGCTCAATATACAACTTACCGTGAAGTGCAGCCCATCTGAGATAGATTTACTTGATGTGAAGCTACAAGTCAGAGACGGATTAATACAAACTACCATTTTTTGGAAGAAAACGGCATGTAATTCAATACTACATGGCAATAGCGGACATCCATAATCCCTTAAATGGAGCATACCCTACAGTCAGCTTTTGAGAGCACGTAGAACATGTTCCACTGATGAATTATTTGAGGTTGAAGCAAAGTTGATGATTTTAAGATTCATAGAGAAGGGATCTCCAGAAAAAGTTCTTATTAAAGCAAGATCCAGAGTTTTTTAACAAAGGATAGAGAGCAACTACTTTTTAACAACAAAGGAATAGAGACCACAACAGCAACCAAGACTGAAAAGGATACGATGATAAGGTTCTTCATGGGATATAACATGGAACATACAATCTGTTCCCTCATTAAACAAGATTGGCATATGCTACACCATGATGAGCATCTGAAGGATGCAGTGGGCCAATATCCCAGCATCACATATCGCAAAGCTCCATCATTAGGTAATATGTTAACAAGATCCATGTTTTATCAGGAAACAAACTGGCTTACCGACAGAGGCATGGGCTTTAGGAGATGTGCCACATGTAAAGCCTGTAAGTTTGGATCAAATAGAACATCTTATAATACTTTTGAGGTTAGAACCTGTGAAATTAAGGAAAAGATCACTTGTGAAACTGGATTTGTGGTGTATGTATTGGAATATGGCTGCAGGAAGCGGTATGTAGGCAGCACGATCAATAAAGTAAAGCTCAGGATTTTGCAACATATCAGGGCCATCAAACATCAAGACCGAGCTTACCCAATGGCCAAACATTTTTGGGAAGAACATCAAGTCAATTTAGCTTCCTTACAATATTATGGCATCAAACATGTGAGCGTCCATCCACGTAGAGGGAATAGAGAACTTGAACTACGGCGGCGTGAATCAAGGAGGATTTTCCTATTAGGGACAGAAAAACCATGGGTCCATAACCTTGATGCAGAAATGTATGTTCATCTTTGATGCCTCTCAGGATTTACAAATTGCCTAAGGCCTGGATTTTAAGAACTGACTTGTATTTGTTCTAGCTCTCTTGATATTTTTTAGAATTTAAACTTTACTGTGAATGGAATTAATAAATGTTGTGTCCTTGAAATGTGAATCTGGTAATGATACAATGCACTGAAACAATTACCAGGGGGATATTACTATATATGTTGTATAGATTTTTTGTTTGTGATTTGGACATGGCATCTGCACCAGCACTTTAAACTAATTTAAAGATCTCGAGCAACACGAAATATCGATCTAGACTAAAACATCTGTCACACCGCAGTAGGAATTGTTATGTTGTGTTATTAAGTTAGCACTTTATACTGATGTTAGCACTTTACTAGGGAAGGAGATGAAATCCCTATTCTGCAATTGCACTTTATTTACATGGCCGTATCAGGAATAATAGATACATAATGGGTTCCATATGACCATGAGTGGTTGCACGTAGCCATATGAATAAGAAATGCACATACGCACTTGCACTTTACATATTTATATTTATTCTGGGCCAAAGATATTATATTTAATTGGGATATGGAGTCAATTGACTCATATATTTATATCTGGCACTTGCATTTTATTACATCTTTGAGCCTTCCCATGGATAATTGGATGTGGAACAAATTGCAGGAAGACACTGAGACAGATGTATATATTTACATTAAGCATTTGCATTTTATTACATCTTTGTGCCTTCCTGTAAATAATTGGCTGTGGAAGAAATTGCATGCAGAAAATGAGATAGATGCCAATGCTGGCAGCATGTGCATATATTCAGATATGGTGCTATAATGATGTTGTTGGGTCAAGGTAAACTCTTCTATGCATCAGCACCGTTTTTTAGTTTTTTTGTTAAATATATTTCTCTTGGAGCATAGACCAATTGAGTGTGTTTGTTTACATTTATGCACGTGCACTTTATGAGGTATCTCTATTTTTATACTTTGGTGACTGACCTCAAAATCCAAGCATATTAAGATATCCTTTTCAATGTAGGTGTTTTAATCTAAACTGATTATTACAGCATATTTGTACAAGCATTTGCACTTTGTGAGATATCTATGCATACTTTGTGGATACTTATTGGATTATGAAAAACAATGTATGTGCAACATATCATATGAAAGAGAGGACCTGGTATATATACCAGAAAGTGTTTCAAGATTTTAACAAATTACAGAGTTTGAAAGGTTTGAAAAGCTCAGGGAGCAGAGCGGACTTTTGGATACATATGGAATGACTGGACATTAATTTATATGTATATTAGAAAAGTATTGAGATATTGTTATTATGTAACTCAAGATGGCGGAGAATTGTGACAAAGTGAAAATATGGGATGCGGTCTAGACGATATAAACAGGAAATGCGAGAGGTTCATGCAATGTCCATCGTTTGTTTTAAATTTCATGTTGGTTGTGGGAACAGGGTTGCCCAGTTGAAGGTGGAAGCCGAAACGCGTAGGCGTCCTTTGTAGGGTGTTGCGGCACACGGATTAAGCATAATAATAAAAAATGCATGATTGAAGAGAACCGGCTTACCAGACTTTCTTGACCATCTTGCGGAGCGAGTGCGGCTGGGCTGTCCGAGTTGAGCGGTCATTGAAGAGGAATATATATATATATATATTCACTGAAAAAACCATAGGTTTTAGGGACAGTTATAGTTAGTTGGACATTGCACTCGTACAAAACCCGTGAAGTTCCCCGTTATAGTTAGTTCAGCTAACTATAACTCGTGCCCGCAATGCACTGCTGATGACGTCACATATTACATCACTCATGACATGGTCAGTGACATCACTGATGACATCACTGATGACATCACTGATGACATTATCCAGTTACTGTGTGTTTCTGTAAAGTTTAAATATGTTTAATATATATAGGGAAAGGCGTATTGAAGAATGAGTGGGTGTATAAGTGTCTGTATGGATGATTTAGTAGGTGCGTGACTAACTCTATAAGTGAGTGATTAAACGTATCTTACTGAATGCATGGGTTAGTGACTAAACTGGGTGAATGTCTGTATCCGTCTGTCTGTTGCTGTGTAAGTGGCTGCATGGGTTTGTGAATAGCTACATGAGTGTCTATATGAGTTATTGATTGGTTGTCTGAGTATCTGTATGGGTGCCTGAGTGTTTGTGTGGGTGGGGTGGGTGCGACTCTGTGCATAGATGTGGGAGTGGGTGATTCACTGGGTGGATGGTTTCAAGAGTGCATCTGTGATAGACTGTATTGGTGGGTAAGTGTGTGTAAGAGTGTATTAGTGAGTGGTTGTATGTCCCAGTGGTACATGTGTGAGTAACTACATATGTGAAAGGCAGTATATATGTGTGTTGGAGTATATAAATAGCTATAAGCGAGTGTGTGATTGTGAGAGTGACTGTATGGATGAGTGTGTGCTTGCATCAGTGATTTTATAAGAGCATAAGAATGTGCTAGTATTTGTATGAGTAAGTGAGCTGGTGTGTGTATAACTGTATAGGTGAGTAAATGGCAGTGTGTTTAATTATTTGCATGACTGACTAGGTGTGTGAGTACCTCTATGGATGAGTGGCGGTGTTTGAGTGTCTATATAGGAGTATGAGTGCATATGATAGTCCTGTACTGAGTGACCGTAAGTATGAGTGACTGTACAGGTGAGTGAGTGGATGTGTGTGTAGACCTAAGAATCAATGAGTGGGTATGTAGTTATTGGTGTTGGAGTGTCTATGGTTTTGCGAATGGCAGTCTGTAATTTAGAGTGGGTGTATCAAAGGTTATATTAGGGTGTGAGGAGGTGCATCAGATTATCACGTGGATGATGTCATCAGTGATGTCATTTGAGATGTCATCAGTGATGTCATCAGTGATGTCACTGACCATGTCATGAGTGATGTAATATGTGACGTCATCAGCAGTGCATTGCGGGGCGCGAGTAGATAGTTAGCTGAACTAACTATAACGGGGGAATTTCACGGGTTTTGTACGAGTGCAATGTCCAACTAACTATAACTGTCCCTAAAACCTATGGTTTTTTCAGTGAATTTGTAAGGTTTTTAAATGCAAATTTCTAACTATAACGTGTCTGAAACCTATGGTTTTTTCAGTGAATTTCAAAGGTTTTTAAATGCTAATTTCTAACTATAACGTGTCTGAAACCTATGGTTTTTTCAGTGAATTTCAAAGGTTTTTTAAATGCTAATTTCTAACTATAACGTGCCTGAAACCTATGGTTTTTTCAGTGAATTTCAAAGGTTTTTAAATGCTAATTCCTAACTATAACATGTCTGAAACCTATGGTTTTTCAGTGAATTTCAAAGGTTTTGTAAATGACAATTTTTAAATGTATTAATTGTTATATTTATTTTTTGATACTGATTTACTACATTTTTTAAACTATTTATTTTTAGATATTTTATTTTTTAAATTACATTGTAATTACATTATACATTACATTACAAAATATACTTTCTCAGAATGAATTACTTTAGTTTAAATACTTTGCAAATAGGCAATAGACTTTTAAGTACAGTAGTTACAGTTGTTGCAATGGGCAACACAATTTCAAACACAATGCAACATTGAGCTTAATGTGAATTTCTAGTTAAATACAATTAGTTACTTTATGGATTACTTTTCTAACCACAGGAATGGATCCCAGATTCAGTCCTGGGACATCTCCTGTAAACAGTTGAGTAAAAGCGTTTTGGTTACAGTAGTGATTTTTAAGGAATATTATTGTATTTTAAAACTTGACACTTCGAAACTTTTTCACATAGAATCACCAATGTTATCCTATGGGAGGAAATTCACTTAGCAGGTAAGTAGTGTTATCGTTACTTTTTCTTACTCAGTGGTGGATCCTGGATCCAGCACTGGTGCATCTCCTGTAAACAGTTGAAAGAATGCGTTTAAGTCATACAGGCGATTTTTAAGGAATATTTGTAGTTTGTGAAAAACGACACTTTGAAACTTTTCTGCGGAAAACCAGACAATGGATTCCAATGGAAGGAAATACAAGTTACTGGTAAGTACGGTTAGAATTACTTATCAGGGTCAGTGCTGGGCTAAAAGATGCAGAACTGGGTTCTCTCCTGATAACAGGTGAGTAAATCGGAATTCGTAGTTCGGCTGATTTTAGAGGAATATTATAAAGTTCCAAAACTCCACACTTAGAAGAATTTCCAAGTGAAACCAGTCAATGTTAGCCTATGGAAGAAAATTCAAGTTACTGGTAAGTACGGTTAGAATTACTTTTCAAGGTCAGTGCTGGGCTAAAAGATGCAGCACTGGGTTCTCTCCTGATAACAGGTGAGTAAATCGGAATTCGTAGTTCGGCTGATTTTAGAGGAATATTATAAAGTTCCAAAACTCCACACACAGAAGAATTTCCAAGTGAAACCAGTCAATGTTAGCCTACGGAAGGAAATTCAAGTTACTGGTAAGTACGGTTAGAATTACTTTTCAAGGTCAGTGCTGGGCTAAAAGATGCAGCATTGGGTTCTCTCCTGATAACAGGTGAGTAAATCGGAATTCTTAGTTCGGCTGATTTTAGAGGAATATTTGCACAATGGTGAAGGAAGGGGGTGGGGCCTGAGATGACATGTCTGCAAACACACCCAGTGGCGCGTTTTAAGTTGGAGAATTAATTCCTCCTCAATCCCGAGGGTCCCTAGGGGCCAACTAGCCCACCAGATACCTCTAGTATGCCCCAGACAGCTGCGTTGCAGAGAGGTGTTCAGAGGCCACGCCCCTTTTACAACACTCTGCAACGCAGCTCCGTGGCGCTTACTGGAGGTACATGGTGGGCTAGTTGGCCCCCAGGGACCCTCAGGATTGAAGGGGATTTAATTACCCATCTTAAAACGCACCACGGGGCCTGTTTGCACACATGTCACCTCAGGCCCCGCGCCCTCCCTTCACCACAGTGCAAACGCGCCCGTGGCGCGTTTTAAGTCGGGGATTAACTCCCTTGAATCCTGAGGGTCCCTGGGGTGCAACTAGCCCACCAGCTACCTCCATTAAGCGCCACAGAGCTGCGTTGCAGAGAGGTGTAAAGGGGCGTGGCCTCAGAACACCTCTCTGCAACGCAGCCCCTGGCGCATTCTGGAGGTTCCTGGTGGGCTAGTTGGCCCCAAGGACCCCAGTATTCAAGGGGATTCGTTCCCCTCTGCAAACGCACGAGGGCGTGTTTGCAGAGTGCTGACAAGGAGGGCGTGGCCTCCGGCGCGATGCCGGATTTTTGGGGGATTTTTTTTTTTTAAAGGGGCTGTGTGGCCCCCTTCTTTGTAATTATTTTGGGCCCTGGGGACCCCATCCCCCAGGGCCTGACCCCTTTTTTTTTTTTTTTAAAAGGTACGGGAAGGGGACCGCGTGGGCCCCCTCCCGTGGCCAATTTCGACCCGGGGACCCCATCCCCGGGTCATTGCCACCTTATTTTTTTTTTAATTTTCATGGAGGGGGCTGCGTGGCCCCCTCCCTAAGGCCTCCTTAGGCCCCGGGACCCCATCCCCGGGGCCGGCCTTTATTTTTATTTTTATTTTTTTATTATTTTTGGGGAGGGGGCCGTGGCTCCCTCCCGAGCCACTACTTGCCCCAGGGACCCCATCCCCCAGTGCTGGCCCTATCCTTTGGGGTCCGTGGGGGACCCCAACTCCCCACGGACCCTGCCGGCTCCCCGCGTCCTTCGGGAGCCGGCATTGCTTTCCACATGGGGAGCTGCTAAGATGCAGCTCCCCGTGTGGAAAAGCAATCGATCTTTCGTTTTTGGAAGAGAGGCAGGTTTCCTGCTCTCTCTTCCAAAACAAAGCAGTTTGCTATGACAGGACGGGAGCCGCAAGGCTCCCGTCCTGTCATAGCAAACTACAGTGTCCCGGGGGTAGGCACCCCGGGACACTGCAGGAGCCGGCCCTGGGGGTGGCGGTCCCCAGGGCCATCAAGGGCTCCAGGGGGGCCGCGTGGCCCCCCTCCTCCATGTTCAAAGCCCGGGGAGGTGGTGGTCCCCGAGGCTCTGGGGTCCGTAACGGACCCCCATATTTGACTCTTTAGTGCCCCGGGAGGTGGCGGTCCCCGGGCGTGTGGGGGGCTGGAGCCCCCACACAAGTACATTTGCATCGAAGTGCACCATTTGTTTTTAAAGCCCCGGGGGTGGCGGTCCCGGGGCTTGGGAGGCCTTAGAGGCCCCCAATTCATTAAAATCATAACCCCCCGCATGCCCCCGGGACTTAGCCCACCCGGGGCCAGTAGCTAACGAGCGCGAGAGACCGCGCTTCGTTTTTTCGGCGGGATTCGCGCACCCTAAGCGCATCCCGGCCAATTTAAAAAAATAATGCTTTTTCTGCCCAGGGGGTCCTTGTGGGACCCCTGAGCAGACCTAGAGAGTCGGGGTGTTTCTACCCTGCCCCCTTTTGCGCTTTGCGCACTAGTTTCTGTCCCTCGGTTCTACCGAGGCACAAAATGGCTGCCAACACTTCCTGATTTGGAGTGTTGACAGCCACTTGACAGCCAATTAGCATGCAGCTTGTGATCGGGACGGTGCGCGCAGGGTGCACTCAGGGTGCGCGGATCCGACGCGGCCATAGATATATATGTGATTTTACTTGTGATTTTGTCAGAAACTACTGAACGGATTTACACCATTTAAGCAAAAGGCACGACACTGAACCAAGGGCTACCTCTTTGCCAAATTTGGTGTAATTCCGTTCAGCAGTTCGGGCTGTAGCTGCGATGAAATGTCCCTATGGAAAAATGAATGGGGAAAACGCGTTTTGGGACCCCCCTTTTTTCTCGGCCCCCGCTTGACGAATCACCCCGAGACTTTCAGGATAGGAGCGGACCGGAGCGCCCCAACAAGTTGGAAGCTTTCGCGAAGATTCGTCAACCGGCGCCAACGTTATTTCAAATAGAATGTTGCGGATTTCCTATGGAAAATAGGTCCTAACTATAACTATCTACTGGCGACCGCCAGTAGATAATATATATATATATAGTTGAGCTGTCATTGAAGAGGATATATATATATATATATATATATATATATATATATATATATTATATATATATATATATATATATTCCAAATTCAATCCAAAGTAAAGCGCACACTCGAAAGTCCTTTGCTTATGCAAATAATCTGTATTCCTCAGTCATTACGCGTTTCAGCAAATTAATGCCTTGGTCACACACTGAGTCTTTCCAAATGTGCATAAATACATGTAGGTCAAAAACATAGAAAATGGACTATGGTATATTTATGATTTGTTTATTATTTGGAAAGGTAATGAACTTGAAGCTATTAATTTCATCGAGAAACTGAATAACAACAAATACAATATAGTACTCAGCCAAAATATAAGTAAAAACTATTGAGTTCTTGGATGTCAAGATTGAAATCAGAAATGGTGAGCTAACTACCAGCTTGTATCGAAAGGAGACAGCTGGAAACAGTCTTCTTCATGCCCTCAGTGGCCACACGGATGCTGTGAAATGGAGCATCCCCTATGGGGAACTACTGAGGGCGAGAAGAAACTGTAACAACGAAGAAACGTACCTAAAAGAACAGGAAATTATGCTCAATAGGTTCAGAGCACGAGGATACCCAGAATGGGTACTCAAAAAAGCTATACTGAAAATAAGTGGGGTCAATAGACAACAATTGCTCGAAACACCTAAACAAGAGATTGATGAGACTAATACTAGAGTCATTCTGACATTCAATAGACACTCTCAAAAGGTACATAAAATATTGACAGACAACTCGAATATCCTTAAACTGACACCATTATAGGATCAAGTATGAGTGACAGACCTATGGTTACATACAGGAAGGGCAGAAGTCTAAGGGACATGTTGGTAAAAGGTGACATCACAGAACCACACTTGGTTAATGCTCACAACCTTAAAGGTTTCTTCCCATGTGGGCACTGTAAGGCCTGTAGATTTAGCCATTTGGTCAAGGAATTCAAAATACCGGGAACAAGTAAGAACAGGATTATAACACAATTTCTTACATGTAGCAGTAGTTTTGCAATTTATATCCTGGAGTGTCCCTGCAGACAGAAATATGTGGGCAGCATGACTTTTATGGTCAAAAAGAGGGTCCTGGAACATCTTAGGGCCATCACCAACAAGGATACACATTATCCCATTGCTAGACACTTCCAGGATCATCATCAATCGAATAGCTCTCTTCTTCGCTTCTATGCCATTGAGCAGATTAACAAGGGGCACAGAGGTGGTAATAGGGAACTAGCATTACGGAAAAAGGAATCGAAATGGATACTTGATTTAGAAACTAGATTCCCTGGAGGCCACAACCTAGATGAAGAGCTAGCAACACACTTACATGAGGATTGATTAATGTTTATATCAAGTATTCTTGTCTCTCCATATCAAAACGCAGTGTTTTCTACTCCTCAATAGAATAGTGATTTTAACTGTATGTATTAATTCCTTGTAAGGAGGTGTAGTTGTGAATTGGAGGTTCATTGTTCTCTTGTCTTATCCTTTTTCACAGGAGGAAAGGAAGGGACCCACCACACAAGATGGACACGTCACGGGTTCCTTACCCTTTTCTTCACCCGGGCTCGGGTTGGCACTAAGATTAATTATTATCTCTAATTAATTATTTAGAGATTTAAGGTGTTTTGTTGGGTGTTTTGTTCGATTTTTTTCACAGGTCTTATTCTAGTAGCTTTTTTATGGACTAACAGAAGCCACTTGGGAAACAAATGTGTAGGATTATGGCCAGCTATGGTCTGGGTTTTTATGTTGTATTAACATCGAAAGTGCAGCAATTAGCCACTTGGCGAAAGCATATGTAATGAAGCATTGTTGTACATTGACACTTTCCATATGGTTAAAGAAGTATTAATAAGAATACAAGTAACAATGAAAATGCAGCGAACATATACTGTTTTGGTCTGTATAAATCTGATCAGCATTGTTATGATGATAGAGCCACTGGGCGAATGCACATAATTATCTATAATTTATGTTGACTCTTATTAATGTCATAAAAGTAGCAGTATTCTATATGCGCACTTGCGGAATAGTTTGCACTTGCATAAACATTACACTGCAACCAAACCTTTCTAAAATGGGCGCTGTTTTCACTAAGAACTGTTAGTAATGTGAACTATAGTCCAATTTCTAGGTTTTTGACCTACATGTATTTATGCACGTTTGGAAAGTAACTCAGGGCCCGATTCACAGAACTAACTTAAGACAAAATCCTAAACTTACTACCATTTTGGTATTCACAGAAGGCACTTACTCATTTTGGTATTCACAGAAGGCACTTACTCATTGATGAGTAAGTGCCTTCTGTGAATACCAAAATGAGTAAGTTACACAAATGAGTAAGTTACTCAAAATGAGTAAGTTACTCATTTTGGTATTCACAGAAGGCACTTACTCATCAATGAGTAAGTGCTTTCTGTGAAAAAATGAGTAAGTTACGTAAAATGAGTAAGTTACTCAAAATGAGTAAGTTACTCATTTTGGTATTCACAGAAGGCACTTACTCATCAATGAGTAAGTGCCTTCTATGAATACTAAAATGAGTAAGTTACGCAAAATGAGTAAGTTACTCAAAATGAGTAAGTTACTCAAAATGAATAAGTAAGTGCCTTCTGTGAATACCAAAATGAGTAAGTGCCTTCTGTGAATACCAAAATGGTAGTAAGTTTAGGATTTTGTCTTAAGTTAATTCTGTGAATCGGGCCCACAGTGTGTGACCAAGGCATTAATTTGCTGAAACGCGTAACGACTGAGGAATAAAGATTATTTGCATAAGCAAAGGACTTTCGAGTGTGCGCTTTACTTTGGATTGAATTCGGAATATTATGTCCGGCTGTTGTTCCGCCGGCACCGCGCACCACCTGACGATGGGCTCGATCCCGGAAGGAACTCCATTTCACTTGTGATATATATATATATATATATATATATATATATATATATATATATATATATATATATATTATCTACTGGCGGTCGCCAGTAGATAGTTATAGTTAGGACCTATTTTCCATAGGAAATCCGCGACATTCTATTTGAAATAACTCTTGCGTCGGTTGACGAATCTTCGTGAAATTTTCAAACTTTATGGCCCGCTCCGGTCCGCTCCTACCCTGAAAGTCTCAGGGTGATTCGTCAAGCGGGGCCGAGAAAAAGGGGGTCCCAAAGCGTGTTTTCCCCATTCATTTTCCCATAGGAAACTTTAGACACGGCTACAGCCCGAACTGCTGAACGGAATTACACCAAATTTGGCAAAGAGGTAGTTCTTGGTTCAGAAAGAACCCTTTTTGTTAAATGGTGTAAATCCGTTCAGTAGTTCCTGAGAAAATCAAAAGTTAAGTCACATATATATCTATGGCCGAGTAGGGTCCGCGTACCCTCCTGACCACGAGCTGCATGCTAATTGGCTGTCAAGTGGCTGTCAACACTCCAAATCAGGAAGTGTTGGCAGCCATTTTATCCCTCGGTAGAACCGAGGAAAGAAACAAGTGCGCAAAGCGCAAAAGGGGGCTGGGTAGAAACACCCTGACCCCTAGGTCTGCTCAGGGGTCCCACAAGGACCCCCTGGGCAGAAAAGCATTTTCTTTTTTTTTTTAAATCGGCAGGATGCGCTCAGGTTGCGCGGATCCTGCCGATTAGAAAAAAAACAGAAGAAACAAGTGTGCAAACGCACAAAGGGGCAGGGTAGAAACACCCTGACCCCTAGGTCTGCTCAGGGGGTCCCACAAGGACCCCTGGGCAGAAAAAAGCATTTAAAAAAAAAATCGGCGGGATGTGCTCAGGGTGCGCAAATCCCGCCGAGAAAAAAATCGAAGCGCGGTCTCCCGCGCTTCAATGCAATTTGCCCCCGGGTGGCCCAAGTCCCGCCACCCCCCCGGGGCTTGATAAAAAAAAATGGTGCGGGAGGGCTCTCCTGCCCTCCCGCAGCCCCGGGGACAGCCACCCCCGGGGCTTCTTTTCTAAATTTTAAATAATGTGTGGGGGGCTCCAGCGCCCCACACGCCCGAGGACCACCACCTCCCCGGGGCACATAGAAAATAAATGTGGGGGTCTGTTACGGACCCTCGGAGCCCCGGGGACCACCACCTCCCCGGGGCTGTGCAATTCAAGGGAGGGGGCCGCGCGGCCCCCTCCTGGAAGCCCTTGATGGCCCTGGGGACCGCCACCCCCAGGGCCGGCTCCTGCAGTGTCCCGGGGTGCCTACCCCCGGGACACTGTAGTTTGCTATGACAGGACGGGAGCCTCGCGGCTCCCGTCCTGTCATAGCTAAACTTGGTTTGCATTTTGAGAGAGAGAGCAGGAAACCTGCTCTCTCTTTCAAAATGCAAACTCATTACTTTCCACATGGGGAGCAGCATGTTAGCTGCTCCCCATGTGGAAAGCAATGTCGGCTTCGCGCAGGAGGCGGGGAGCCGGCTGGGACTGTGGGGGATTGGGGACCCCCACAGTCCCCAACCAGAGGCCAGGCCCCGGGGGATGGGGTCCCCGGGTCCATAAGTGGCCAGGGAGGGGGGCCACGCAGCCCCCCTCCTCAAATAAAAATTTTTTTTTTTAAAAAGGGCAAGGCCGGCCCCGGGGGATGGGGTCCCCGGGGCCTTAAATGGCCTGAGGAGGGGGGCCACGCAGGGTCCCCGGGGCCAAAAGTGGCCAAGGGAAGGGGGCGACGCAGCCCCCTCCCATTAAAAAAATTAGAAAAAAAAAAAACGACCGGCATCGTGCCGGAGGCCCCGCCCCTCCCTGCAGTACTCTGCAAACGCGCCCCCTGGCGCGTTTTAAGAAGGGAAGTAATTCCCCTTGAATACTGGGGGTCCCTGAGGGCCAACTAGCCCACCAGGAACCTCCAGTATGCGCCAGGGGCTGCGTTGCAGAGAGGTGTACAGAGGCCACGCCCTTTTACACCTCTCTGCAACGCAGCTCTGTGGCGCTTTTAGAAGTACATGGTGGGCTAGTTGGACTCCAGGGACCCTCAGGATTCAAGGGGACTTAATCCCCCAACTTAAAACGCGCCACGGGGCGCGTTTGCACAGTGGTGAAGGGAGGGGCGGGGCTTCAGGTGACATGTGTGCAAACAGGCCCCGTGGCGCGTTTTAAGATGGGGAATTAAATCCCCTTCAATCCTGAGGTCTCTGAGGGCCAACTAGCCCAACAGGTACGTCCAGAAAGCGCCACAGAGCTGCATTGCAGAGAGGTGCAAAAGGGCGTGGCCTCTGAACACCTCTCTGCAACGCAGCTCCCTGGCGAATACTGGAGGTACAGGGTGGGCTAGTTGGACCCCAGGGACCCTCATGATTCAAGGGGACTTAATCCCCCAACTTAAAACGCGCCACGGGGCGCGTTTGCACAGATGTCACCTCAGGCCCCGCCCCTCCCTTCACCATTGTGCAAATATTCCTCTAAAATCAGCCGAACTACGAATTCCGATTTACTCACCTGTTATCAGGAGAGAACCCAGTGCTGCATCTTTTAGCCCAGCACTGACCCTGAAAAGTAATTCTAACCGTACTTACCAGTAACTTGTATTTCCTTCCATAGGAATCCATTGTCTGGTTTCACTTGGAAATTCTTCTAAGTGTGGAGTTTTGGAACTTTATAATATTCCTCTAAAATCAGCCGAAATACGAATTCCGATTTACTCACCTGTTATCAGGAGAGACCTCAGTGCTGCATCTTTCAGCCCAGTACTGATCTTGAAAAGTAATTTTAACCGTAATTACCAGTAACTTGAATTTCCTTCCATAGGATATCATTGTCTGCTTTTTGCTGAAAAAGTTTCTAAGTGTCGATTTTTGAAACATACAAATATTCCTCTAAAATCAACCGAACTACGAATTCCAATTTACTCACCTGTTATCAGGAGAGACCTCAGTGATGCATCTTTCAGCCCAGTACTGATCCTGAAAAGTAATTTTAACCGTACTTACCAGTAACTTGATGTCACTGACCATGTCATGAGTGATGTAATATGTGACGTCATCAGCAGTGCATTGCGGGGGCGCGAGTTATAGTTAGCTGAACTAACTATAACGGGGGAATTTCACGGGTTTTGTACGAGTGCAATGTCCAACTAACTATAACTGTCCCTAAAACCTATGGTTTTTTCAGTGAATTTCAAAGGTTTTTTAAATGCAAATTTCTAACTATAACGTGTCTGAAACCTATGGTTTTTTCAGTGAATATATATATATATATATATACTTATATATATGTACACACAAATTGAATAAAACAAAGGTTAAAGTGATGTTATACAAAATGGGATGATGGACGGAACGTTTGAGCCAATCAAACACTCACCCCCAGTCAACGGATCTGGGTTTAATCCATCATCATTCTTTAGCTCACTCCACCACCCCAGTTCAGCCATGGCAATATGCAAATCAGTCTGACCCTGTGCCTCATGGGAACAGTCAAGCCCGAACTGCCAAGCCATGTCTTCCCTGGACCGGAAACAAGCATCCTAGGACCGGTTCCTGGCATTCCAGCCGTCATCAGCCAGGCTTGCTTGAATCCAGTGGCAAAGTGAGCAAGGGACCCACGTCTGGGCATACCCCCGCCAACTTAGGGCGAACAAAGCGATACAAAATGGGATGATGGACGGAACGTTTGAGCCAATCAAACACTCACCCCCAGTCAACGGATCTGGGTTTAATCCATCATCATTCTTTAGCTCACTCCACCACCCCAGTTCAGACATGGCCATATGCAAATCAGTCTGACCCTGTGCCTCATGGGAACAGTCAAGCCCGAACTGCCAAGCCATGTCTTCCCTGGACCGGAAACAAGCATCCTAGGACCGGAATGATGATGGATTAAACCCAGATCAGTTGACTGGGGGTGAGTGTTTGATTGGCTCAAACGTTCCGTCCATCATCCCCTTTTGTATCGCTTTGGTCGCCCTAAGTTGGCGGGGTATGCCCAGACGTGGGTCCCTTGCTCACTTTGCCACTGGATTCAAGCAAGCCTGGCTGATGACGGCTGAAATGCCAGAAACCGGTCCTAGGATGCTTGTTTCCGGTCCAGGAAGACATGGCTGGCAGTTCGGGCTGGACTGTTCCCATGAGGCACAGGGTCAGACTGATTTGCATATGGCCATGTCTGAACTGGGGTGGTGGAGTGAGCTAAAGAATGATGATGGATTAAACCCAGATCAGTTGACTGGGGTGAGTGTTTGATTGGCTCAAACGTTCCGTCCATCATCCCCTTTGTATCGCTTTGGTCGCCCTAAGTTGGCGGGGGTATGCCCAGACGTGGGTCCCTTGCTCACTTTGCCACTGGATTCAAGCAAGCCTGGCTGATGACGGCTGAAATGCCAGAAACCGGTCCTAGGATGCTTGTTTCCGGTCCAGGGAAGACATGGCTTGGCAGTTCGGGCTGGACTGTTCCCATGAGGCACAGGGTCAGACTGATTTGCATATGGCTATGTCTGAACTGGGGTGGTGGAGTGAGCTAAAGAATGATGATGGATTAAACCCAGATCAGTTGACTGGGGGTGAGTGTTTGATTGGCTCAAACGTTCTGTCCATCATCCCCTTTTGTATCGCTTTGGTCGCCCTAAGTTGGCGGGGGTATGCCCAGACGTGGGTCCCTTGCTCACTTTGCCACTGGATTCAAGCAAGCCTGGCTGATGACGGCTGAAATGCCAGAAACCGGTCCTAGGATGCTTGTTTCCGGTCCAGGGAAGACATGGCTTGGCAGTTCGGGCTGGACTGTTCCCATGAGGCACAGGGTCAGACTGATTTGCATATGGCCATGTCTGAACTGGGGTGGTGGAAGTGAGCTAAAGAATGATGATGGATTAAACCCAGATCAGTTGACTGGGGGTGAGTGTTTGATTGGCTCAAACGTTCCGTCCATCATCCCCTTTTGTATCGCTTTGGTCGCCCTAAGTTGGCGGGGGTATGCCCAGACGTGGGTCCCTTGCTCACTTTGCCACTGGATTCAAGCAAGCCTGGCTGATGACGGCTGAAATGCCAGAAACCGGTCCTAGGATGCTTGTTTCCGGTCCAGGGAAGACATGGCTTGGCAGTTCGGGCTGGACTGTTCCCATGAGGCACAGGGTCAGACTGATTTGCATATGGCCATGTCTGAACTGGGGTGGTGGAGTGAGCTAAAGAATGATGATGGATTAAACCCAGATCAGTTGACTGGGGGTGAGTGTTTGATTGGCTCAAACGTTCCGTCCATCATCCCCGTTTGTATCGCTTTGGTCGCCCTAAGTTGGCGGGGGTATGCCCAGACGTGGGTCCCTTGCTCACTTTGCCACTGGATTCAAGCAAGCCTGGCTGATGACGGCTGAAATGCCAGAAACCGGTCCTAGGATGCTTGTTTCCGGTCCAGGGAAGACATGGCTTGGCAGTTCGGGCTGGACTGTTCCCATGAGGCACAGGGTCAGACTGATTTGCATATGGCCATGTCTGAACTGGGGTGGTGGAGTGAGCTAAAGAATGATGATGGATTAAACCCAGATCAGTTGACTGGGGGTGAGTGTTTGATTGGCTCAAACGTTCCGTCCATCATCCCCTTTTGTATCGCTTTGGTCGCCCTAAGTTGGCGGGGGTATGCCCAGACGTGGGTCCCTTGCTCACTTTGCCACTGGATTCAAGCAAGCCTGGCTGATGACGGCTGAAATGCCAGAAACCGGTCCTAGGATGCTTGTTTCCGGTCCAGGGAAGACATGGCTTGGCAGTTCGGGCTGGACTGTTCCCATGAGGCACAGGGTCAGACTGATTTGCATATGGCCATGTCTGAACTGGGGTGGTGGAGTGAGCTAAAGAATGATGATGGATTAAACCCAGATCAGTTGACTGGGGGTGAGTGTTTGATTGGCTCAAGCGTTCCGTCCATCATCCCCTTTTGTATCGCTTTGGTCGCCCTAAGTTGGCGGGGGTATGCCCAGACGTGGGTCCCTTGCTCACTTTGCCACTGGATTCAAGGAAGCCTGGCTGATGACGGCTGAAATGCCAGAAACCGGTCCTAGGATGCTTGTTTCCGTTCCAGGGAAGACATGGCTTGGCAGTTCGGGCTGGACTGTTCCCATGAGGCACAGGGTCAGACTGATTTGCATATGGCCATGTCTGAACTGGGGTGGTGGAGTGAGCTAAAGAATGATGATGGATTAAACCCAGATCAGTTGACTGGGGGTGAGTGTTTGATTGGCTCAAACGTTCCGTCCATCATCCCCTTTTGTATCGCTTTGGTCGCCCTAAGTTGGCGGGGGTATGCCCAGACGTGGGTCCCTTGCTCACTTTGCCACTGGATTCAAGCAAGCCTGGCTGATGACGGCTGAAATGCCAGAAACCGGTCCTAGGATGCTTGTTTCCGGTCCAGGGAAGACATGGCTTGGCAGTTCGGGCTGGACTGTTCCCATGAGGCACAGGGTCAGACTGATTTGCATATGGCCATGTCTGAACTGGGGTGGTGGAGTGAGCTAAAGAATGATGATGGATTAAACCCAGATCAGTTGACTGGGGGTGAGTGTTTGATTGGCTCAAAGCGTTCCGTCCATCATCCCCTTTTGTATCGCTTTGGTCGCCCTAAGTTGGCGGGGGTATGCCCAGACGTGGGTCCCTTGCTCACTTTGCCACTGGATTCAAGCAAGCCTGGCTGATGACGGCTGAAATGCCAGAAACCGGTCCTAGGATGCTTGTTTCCGGTCCAGGGAAGACATGGCTTGGCAGTTCGGGCTGGACTGTTCCCATGAGGCACAGGGTCAGACTGATTTGCATATGGCCATGTCTGAACTGGGGTGGTGGAGTGAGCTAAAGAATGATGATGGATTAAACCCAGATCAGTTGACTGGGGGTGAGTGTTTGATTGGCTCAAACGTTCCGTCCATCATCCCCTTTTTATCGCTTTGGTCGCCCTAAGTTGGCGGGGGTATGCCCAGACGTGGGTCCCTTGCTCACTTTGCCACTGGATTCAAGCAAGCCTGGCTGATGACGGCTGAAATGCCAGAAACCGGTCCTAGGATGCTTGTTTCCGGTCCAGGGAAGACATGGCTTGGCAGTTCGGGCTGGACTGTTCCCATGAGGCACAGGGTCAGACTGATTTGCATATGGCCATGTCTGAACTGGGGTGGTGGAGTGAGCTAAAGAATGATGATGGATTAAACCCAGATCAGTTGACTGGGGGTGAGTGTTTGATTGGCTCAAGCGTTCCGTCCATCATCCCCTTTTGTATCGCTTTGGTCGCCCTAAGTTGGCGGGGGTATGCCCAGACGTGGGTCCCTTGCTCACTTTGCCACTGGATTCAAGCAAGCCTGGCTGATGACGGCTGAAATGCCAGAAACCGGTCCTAGGATGCTTGTTTCCGGTCCAGGGAAGACATGGCTTGGCAGTTCGGGCTGGACTGTTCCCATGAGGCACAGGGTCAGACTGATTTGCATATGGCCATGTCTGAACTGGGGTGGTGGAGTGAGCTAAAGAATGATGATGGATTAAACCCAGATCAGTTGACTGGGGGTGAGTGTTTGATTGGCTCAAACGTTCCGTCCATCATCCCCTTTTGTATCGCTTTGGTCGCCCTAAGTTGGCGGGGGTATGCCCAGACGTGGGTCCCTTGCTCACTTTGCCACTGGATTCAAGCAAGCCTGGCTGATGACGGCTGAAATGCCAGAAACCGGTCCTAGGATGCTTGTTTCCGGTCCAGGGAAGACATGGCTTGGCAGTTCGGGCTGGACTGTTCCCATGAGGCACAGGGTCAGACTGATTTGCATATGGCCATGTCTGAACTGGGGTGGTGGAGTGAGCTAAAGAATGATGATGGATTAAACCCAGATCAGTTGACTGGGGGTGAGTGTTTGATTGGCTCAAACGTTCCGTCCATCATCCCCTTTTGTATCGCTTTGGTCGCCCTAAGTTGGCGGGGGTATGCCCAGACGTGGGTCCCTTGCTCACTTTGCCACTGGATTCAAGCAAGCCTGGCTGATGACGGCTGAAATGCCAGAAACCGGTCCTAGGATGCTTGTTTCCGGTCCAGGGAAGACATGGCTTGGCAGTTCGGGCTGGACTGTTCCAATGAGGCACAGGGTCAGACTGATTTGCATATGGCCATGTCTGAACTGGGGTGGTGGAGTGAGCTAAAGAATGATGATGGATTAAACCCAGATCAGTTGACTGGGGGTGAGTGTTTGATTGGCTCAAGCGTTCCGTCCATCATCCCCTTTTGTATCGCTTTGGTCGCCCTAAGTTGGCGGGGGTATGCCCAGACGTGGGTCCCTTGCTCACTTTGCCACTGGATTCAAGCAAGCCTGGCTGATGACGGCTGAAATGCCAGAAACCGGTCCTAGGATGCTTGTTTCCGGTCCAGGGAAGACATGGCTTGGCAGTTCGGGCTGAACTGTTCCCATGAGGCACAGGGTCAGACTGATTTGCATATGGCCATGTCTGAACTGGGGTGGTGGAGTGAGCTAAAGAATGATGATGGATTAAACCCAGATCAGTTGACTGGGGGTGAGTGTTTGATTGGCTCAAGCGTTCCGTCCATCATCCCCTTTTGTATCGCTTTGGTCGCCCTAAGTTGGCGGGGTTATGCCCAGACTTGGGTCCCTTGCTCACTTTGCCACTGGATTCAAGCAAGCCTGGCTGATGACGGCTGAAATGCCAGAAACCGGTCCTAGGATGCTTGTTTCCGGTCCAGGGAAGACATGGCTTGGCAGTTCGGGCTGGACTGTTCCCATGAGGCACAGGGTCAGACTGATTTGCATATGGCCATGTCTGAACTGGGGTGGTGGAGTGAGCTAAAGAATGATGATGGATTAAACCCAGATCAGTTGACTGGGGGTGAGTGTTTGATTGGCTCAAGCGTTCCGTCCATCATCCCCTTTTGTATCGCTTTGGTCGCCCTAAGTTGGCGGGGGTATGCCCAGACGTGGGTCCCTTGCTCACTTTGCCAATGGATTCAAGCAAGCCTGGCTGATGACGGCTGAAATGCCAGAAACCGGTCCTAGGATGCTTGTTTCCGGTCCAGGGAAGACATGGCTCGGCAGTTCGGGCTGGACTGTTCCCATGAGGCACAGGGTCAGACTGATTTGCATATGGCCATGTCTGAACTGGGGTGGTGGAGTGAGCTAAAGAATGATGATGGATTAAACCCAGATCAGTTGACTGGGGGTGAGTGTTTGATTGGCTCAAACGTTCCGTCCATCATCCCCTTTTGTATCGCTTTGGTCGCCCTAAGTTGGCGGGGGTATGCCCAGACGTGGGTCCCTTGCTCACTTTGCCACTGGATTCAAGCAAGCCTGGCTGATGACGGCTGAAATGCCAGAAACCGGTCCTAGGATGCTTGTTTCCGGTCCAGGGAAGACATGGCTTGGCAGTTCGGGCTGGACTGTTCCCATGAGGCACAGGGTCAGACTGATTTGCATATGGCCATGTCTGAACTGGGGTGGTGGAGTGAGCTAAAGAATGATGATGGATTAAACCCAGATCAGTTGACTGGGGGTGAGTGTTTGATTGGCTCAAACGTTCCGTCCATCATCCCCTTTTGTATCGCTTTGGTCGCCCTAAGTTGGCGGGGGTATGCCCAGACGTGGGTCCCTTGCTCACTTTGCCACTGGATTCAAGCAAGCCTGGCTGATGACGGCTGAAATGCCAGAAACCGGTCCTAGGATGCTTGTTTCCGGTCCAGGGAAGACATGGCTTGGCAGTTCGGGCTGGACTGTTCCCATGAGGCACAGGGTCAGACTGATTTGCATATGGCCATGTCTGAACTGGGGTGGTGGAGTTAGCTAAAGAATGATGATGGATTAAACCCAGATCAGTTGACTGGGGGTGAGTGTTTGATTGGCTCAAGCGTTCCGTCCATCATCCCCTTTTGTATCGCTTTGGTCGCCCTAAGTTGGCGGGGGTATGCCCAGACGTGGGTCCCTTGCTCACTTTGCCACTGGATTCAAGCAAGCCTGGCTGATGACGGCTGAAATGCCAGAAACCGGTCCTAGGATGCTTGTTTCCGGTCCAGGGAAGACATGGCTTGGCAGTTTGGGCTGGACTGTTCCCATGAGGCACAGGGTCAGACTGATTTGCATATGGCCATGTCTGAACTGGGGTGGTGGAGTGAGCTAAAGAATGATGATGGATTAAACCCAGATCAGTTGACTGGGGGTGAGTGTTTGATTGGCTCAAGCGTTCCGTCCATCATCCCCTTTTGTATCGCTTTGGTCGCCCTAAGTTGGCGGGGGTATGCCCAGACGTGGGTCCCTTGCTCACTTTGCCACTGGATTCAAGCAAGCCTGGCTGATGACGGCTGAAATGCCAGAAACCGGTCCTAGGATGCTTGTTTCCGGTCCAGGGAAGACATGGCTTGGCAGTTCGGGCTGGACTGTTCCCATGAGGCACAGGGTCAGACTGATTTGCATATGGCCATGTCTGAACTGGGGTGGTGGAGTGAGCTAAAGAATGATGATGGATTAAACCCAGATCAGTTGACTGGGGGTGAGTGTTTGATTGGCTCAAACGTTCCGTCCATCATCCCCTTTTGTATCGCTTTGGTCGCCCTAAGTTGGCGGGGGTATGCCCAGACGTGGGTCCCTTGCTCACTTTGCCACTGGATTCAAGCAAGCCTGGCTGATGACGGCTGAAATGCCAGAAACCGGTCCTAGGATGCTTGTTTCCGGTCCAGGGAAGACATGGCTTGGCAGTTCGGGCTGGACTGTTCCCATGAGGCACAGGGTCAGACTGATTTGCATATGGCCATGTCTGAACTGGGGTGGTGGAGTGAGCTAAAGAATGATGAGGGATTAAACCCAGATCAGTTGACTGGGGGTGAGTGTTTGATTGGCTCAAACGTTCCGTCCATCATCCCCTTTTGTATCGCTTTGGTCGCCCTAAGTTGGCGGGGTATGCCCAGACGTGGGTCCCTTGCTCACTTTGCCACTGGATTCAAGCAAGCCTGGCTGATGACGGCTGAAATGCCAGAAACCGGTCCTAGGATGCTTGTTTCCGGTCCAGGGAAGACATGGCTTGGCAGTTTGGGCTGGACTGTTCCCATGAGGCACAGGGTCAGACTGATTTGCATATGGCCATGTCTGAACTGGGGTGGTGGAGTGAGCTAAAGAAAGATGATGGATTAAACCCAGATCAGTTGACTGGGGGTGAGTGTTTGATTGGCTCAAACGTTCTGTCCATCATCCCCTTTTGTATCGCTTTGGTCGCCCTAAGTTGGCGGGGGTATGCCCAGACGTGGGTCCCTTGCTCACTTTGCCACTGGATTCAAGCAAGCCTGGCTGATGACGGCTGAAATGCCAGAAACCGGTCCTAGGATGCTTGTTTCCGGTCCAGGGAAAGACATGGCTTGGCAGTTCGGGCTGGACTGTTCCCATGAGGCACAGGGTCAGACTGATTTGCATATGGCCATGTCTGAACTGGGGTGGTGGAGTGAGCTAAAGAATGATGATGGATTAAACCCAGATCAGTTGACTGGGGGTGAGTGTTTGATTGGCTCAAACGTTCCGTCCATCATCCCCTATTGTATCGCTTTGGTCGCCCTAAGTTGGCAGGGGTATGCCCAGACGTGGGTCCCTTGCTCACTTTGCCACTGGATTCAAGCAAGCCTGGCTGATGACGGCTGAAATGCCAGAAACCGGTCCTAGGATGCTTGTTTCCGGTCCAGGGAAGACATGGCTTGGCAGTTCGGGCTGGACTGTTCCCATGAGGCACAGGGTCAGACTGATTTGCATATGGCCATGTCTGAACTGGGGTGGTGGAGTGAGCTAAAGAATGATGATGGATTAAACCCAGATCAGTTGACTGGGGGTGAGTGTTTGATTGGCTCAAGCGTTCCGTCCATCATCCCCTTTTGTATCGCTTTGGTCGCCCTAAGTTGGCGGGGGTATGCCCAGACGTGGGTCCCTTGCTCACTTTGCCACTGGATTCAAGCAAGCCTGGCTGATGACGGCTGAAATGCCAGAAACCGGTCCTAGGATGCTTGTTTCCGGTCCAGGGAAGACATGGCTTGGCAGTTCGGGCTGGACTGTTCCCATGAGGCACAGGGTCAGACTGATTTGCATATGGCCATGTCTGAACTGGGGTGGTGGAGTGAGCTAAAGAATGATGATGGATTAAACCCAGATCAGTTGACTGGGGGTGAGTGTTTGATTGGCTCAAACGTTCCGTCCATCATCCCCTTTTGTATCGCTTTGGTCGCCCTAAGTTGGCGGGGTATGCCCAGACGTGGGTCCCTTGCTCACTTTGCCACTGGATTCAAGCAAGCCTGGCTGATGACGGCTGAAATGCCAGAAACCGGTCCTAGGATGCTTGTTTCCGGTCCAGGGAAAGACATGGCTTGGCAGTTCGGGCTGGACTGTTCCCATGAGGCACAGGGTCAGACTGATTTGCATATGGCCATGTCTGAACTGGGGTGGTGGAGTGAGCTAAAGAATGATGATGGATTAAACCCAGATCAGTTGACTGGGGGTGAGTGTTTGATTGGCTCAAGCGTTCCGTCCATCATCCCCTTTTGTATCGCTTTGGTCGCCCTAAGTTGGCGGGGGTATGCCCAGACGTGGGTCCCTTGCTCACTTTGCCACTGGATTCAAGCAAGCCTGGCTGATGACGGCTGAAATGCCAGAAACCGGTCCTAGGATGCTTGTT
Source organism: Calotriton arnoldi (assembly GCA_963921515.1). Taxonomy (NCBI): domain Eukaryota; kingdom Metazoa; phylum Chordata; class Amphibia; order Caudata; family Salamandridae; genus Calotriton; species Calotriton arnoldi. The sequence goes on from CAWUFW010008612.1 coordinate 862,368, forward strand.
TCCGGTCCAGGGAAGACATGGCTTGGCAGTTCGGGCTGGACTGTTCCCATGAGGCACAGGGTCAGACTGATTTGCATATGGCCATGTCTGAACTGGGGTGGTGGAGTGAGCTAAAGAATGATGATGGATTAAACCCAGATCAGTTGACTGGGGGTGAGTGTTTGATTGGCTCAAACGTTCCGTCCATCATCCCCTTTTGTATCGCTTTGGTCGCCCTAAGTTGGCGGGGGTATGCCCAGACGTGGGTCCCTTGCTCACTTTGCCACTGGATTCAAGCAAGCCTGGCTGATGACGGCTGAAATGCCAGAAACCGGTCCTAGGATGCTTGTTTCCGGTCCAGGGAAGACATGGCTTGGCAGTTCGGGCTGGACTGTTCCCATGAGGCACAGGGTCAGACTGATTTGCATATGGCCATGTCTGAACTGGGGTGGTGGAGTGAGCTAAAGAATGATGATGGATTAAACCCAGATCAGTTGACTGGGGGTGAGTGTTTGATTGGCTCAAGCGTTCCGTCCATCATCCCCTTTTGTATCGCTTTGGTCGCCCTAAGTTGGCGGGGTATGCCCAGACGTGGGTCCCTTGCTCACTTTGCCACTGGATTCAAGCAAGCCTGGCTGATGACGGCTGAAATGCCAGAAACCGGTCGTAGGATGCTTGTTTCCGGTCCAGGGAAGACATGGCTTGGCAGTTCGGGCTGGACTGTTCCCATGAGGCACAGGGTCAGACTGATTTGCATATGGCCATGTCTGAACTGGGGTGGTGGAGTGAGCTAAAGAATGATGATGGATTAAACCCAGATCAGTTGACTGGGGGTGAGTGTTTGATTGGCTCAAGCGTTCCGTCCATCATCCCCTTTTGTATCGCTTTGGTCGCCCTAAGTTGGCGGGGTATGCCCAGACGTGGGTCCCTTGCTCACTTTGCCACTGGATTCAAGCAAGCCTGGCTGATGACGGCTGAAATGCCAGAAACCGGTCCTAGGATGCTTGTTTCCGGTCCAGGGAAGACATGGCTTGGCAGTTCGGGCTGGACTGTTCCCATGAGGCACAGGGTCAGACTGATTTGCATATGGCCATGTCTGAACTGGGGTGGTGGAGTGAGCTAAAGAATGATGATGGATTAAACCCAGATCAGTTGACTGGGGGTGAGTGTTTGATTGGCTCAAGCGTTCCGTCCATCATCCCCTTTTGTATCGCTAAAGTGATGTTATAGTCAGGGGAATATGTCAGTGACAACATTAATGTCTTGACTAAAACAAAACACAGAAATTCACAATCTGGTTACCCCCGTGATTCTATTGACATTTTTCATGAGACCGTCACGGCACAAATAAAGAAATTAAATAAAAGTACACAAATGATACGTCGAAAGTACAATGAACAAAATCAGCAATACGACGCTTTAATCAAAAAATTAAAGGAAGATAAGAGCATAGTCATACGTAACAGTGATAAGGGAGGCACCATAGTCATCTGGCCTCAAGAAGACTACAAAAAAGAGGCATTTGCGCAACTTAATGATAGATCATGTTACGTACGAAACAGTGCGTCCAATTTGAAAGAAGTATACAAAGAATATTACAAGAAATTATTGACATGGAAAAGCAAAGGACTTATCACAACAGATGAGTACAAATACCTGAAAAAAGAAAATCCAGTGACACCATCTATATATTTTATACCAAAAATACATAAGGATCCTAAAAAGCCACCAGGTAGGCCTATAATATCGGCCCGGTAGGGTCTACTTGAACATACATCCAAATATGTTGACTTTTCTCTTCAAGATTTTGTAAAAACACTCCCGTTATACGTACGAGATACCAGTGATTTCTTACAAAAGATCAGGGAAGTGGTATGGCAAGAGGAATACTGGATGATTGCATTGAATGTGACATCCCTTTACACCAGCATCAGACACTATGATGGAATTCAAGCGGTAAAACATTATTTGACAAAAAGACCTTTTCAGTACAATGAACATAATAAGATGCTGATTGAAATGTTGGAATTTTGCGTGAATAACAATAATTTCATGTTTAATAATCTGTTATATCAGCAAATCAGAGGAGTAGCCATGGGGGCCAGCTTCTCTCCCAGCTGTGCCTGTTTGCATATGGGCTGTTGGGAGGAGCTGGTCCTCATGAATGATCATGAGCAATATATCAAAGAGAATGTAAAAGTATGGCTTTGTTATATTGACGATTTATTTGTTATATGGCGGGGGACAAATGAACAAGCAGGAGAATTTGTGAAGGTAATTAATCAGAATAATGTCAATTTACACTTCACAGCCACCATAAGCAAAGTGTCCGTTAATTTTTTAGACACACAGATATACATCAGAGACAACAAAATAGAAACCCGACTGTATAGAAAAGAAACATCAGACAACTCCACCTTACATGCGAGTAGCTCGCATCCTAAACATCTCATAAACAGTATACCTTATGGCGAGATGTTACGCCTCAGACTCATTTGCAGCAATGAGCAGGATCTGAAAAGGTGCAAGAAAGTAGCGGTATAAGATTTCAAGAAAGAGGATATTCAAAATTTATCATCAATAAAGCTATATCTAAATCGATGCTACATAACAGGGAGGAGCTACTCAGAGACAAACAACAAGACACACTCAAAATCAGGGGAGTCCCAGAGGAAGGAAAGGATCAGGTGGCTAAACAATTTAGAATAATCATGAGATACAGCAAACAACAAAACAGTCTACGCAAGATTGTCCAAAAAAATTGGCCATTGGTTCTAAATGACCCGGTGATAGGACCCCTGCTTCCGCAGAGGGTGTCCATCACATATAGCAAAGCACCATCCATGAGGGATGCATTAGTCAACACCAGCCCAGAATTAATAGAAAATACAAACTGGCTGCAAACCAACAAAGGATTTTTTAGGTGTAAAACCTGCAAGGCTTGTCAACATGGGGTTAATACCAAGACATATAAAACACCTTTCAGCAACAAAGAGTATAAAATCCAAAAATCTGACGTGTAAGACGGAAATGCTATTTATGTACTGGAGTGCCCCTGTGGCCTCCAGTACATAGGTAGCACAAAATTACAAGTATACAAACGTGTATTACAGCACCTTCGTGCTATCACAAATCAGGATAGTACTTATCCTGTGCCGCGCCACTTTAGGGAGATACACGATTCCAACAACACAGGTTTAAAATATTTTGTTGTAGATGCAGTAACACCCAGTAAACGAGGAAGCGACAGAGAGTCTAAATTGAGGAAATTAGTGACTAGATACATCATACAATTAGATTCCAAAAGCCCAGGGGGACTAAATGCGACAGAAGATTTACATACTTGCTTAGGATGAAATTCAGGATAATTTAGTGTGTTCTCTACATCAGACATAGTTTTAAATGATTGGATAGTACATGATATATGTGTTCTATAATCCACCGAAATCCAAGATCTCAATGCAGATAAAATATCCAAACAAATATGAAATGTCGATGTATCTAATGATATATTCATACAGGCCTATCAATGCATTTTTAGACTGTATATAATACTTTGATTATTTATTAACAGATCAATATGTACTTTTACAATGATATATTTATATATTTATGTATTTATATATTTATTTATTCATTTAACTATTTACATTGATATGAGTATATGTTTACATTGACATAGGTGAGATTTTGCACAAGTTATGGAGAACACAATACCTATATCTATTCACAACAACTAAGATATATCTGGGTATTGAAACCATAATATATTTTAAAGTAATAACAAGTTTTTAAATAAAACTGTAAACAGATGACCGTACACGATGATACAAGAAGTAGGATATCCACCGACAAGCTTATACTAATAAGGGAAGCATATGGAACTGAATTGGTGTTTTTAATAGATCAAGAATACATAGTAAATTTTAAAACACATATCACTCATGATTTTAGCACATATCAATAAGGTAGACAAACACATCTCTGAGAGAAAAGAATTTGGTAAATATGTAGTCACCAGTACGGTCTTAGTGGATTTAACCACGATATGAAAACCTGATTCAATTGCAACAGATATACAATATATATGATAGGATTTTATGAAAGAACATATGACATGCATCGAAGAAAATTGTCAATTGAGTTTGTACATATATAAAGTATCAAAGTACTGTGTTACGAAAATGTTATTAATATTAATAATCGTATAAGGATCAGTACTGGTTGTTGAGAAATATATATTATCAATGACATCAAGAGGTATAGAGAATCTTGTTTATGTCTACTACAACACTATTCACGAGGTAACAATTAGCAAGCACTTGTCACTTTAAAAATGGTTCCTAAACTGTTTTACCATGTCATGTGATCAAGGCTCGGATGAGCCGAAACGTTATGGCGGCATTGCAATAAATCAATTTTGCACAAAGATCGTTGGTCCGTGTCCGTGTTGGGAGAGAAAGATCCGGTGAGATACAGAGCTAAGATATATATATATATATATATATATATATATATATATATATATATATATATATATATATATATATATATATATATATGTATATATATATATATATATATATATATATATATCGTAAGTTTTCTCCTTCTTTGTCTCTGGTATTACACCCAAAAGATGGAAACGGACTCCTCTTTTTCTTTGTGCTTGATTATTTTTATTTTTGCTGTGCTGCCATGACGCGTTTCGGCCTCGCAGGGCCTTGATCACATGTTTCTTTCATCATTTCCACCCTTATATACTTATATATATGTACACACACATTGAATAAAACAAAGGTTAAAGTGATGTTATAGTCAGGGGAATATGTCAGTGACAACATTAATGTCTTGACTAAAACAAAACAGAAATTCCCAAGTTATAGTTAGTAGAGCTAACTATAGCTTGCGCCCCTGCCATGCACTGCTTATGATCTCACATATTACATCACTCATGACATGTTCTATAACATAAGTGATGGCATCACTGTTGACATCTGAAATGACATAATTGATGGCATCACTGATGACATCACTGATGATGTCATCCAAGCTTCTTTTTTGCACATTACTCTATAAACCAGTATGGCATTAGAGGTCTGAAAGTAAGTACAAAATAGGTCAGAATAATATGAAGCATCATTAATGCCATCACAGACTGAACTCTCTTAGGTGTAGCAAGCATGAGTTATATGCAACATTGACCGTAGACCATACACTTCACAGGTAGCCTAGTTCACATTAACAATCAACCATAGATATATGGGAAACCCTCATTGCACATGACGTCTATTCTGTATACAACTGTTCAGAGAAAGCCAAGTTCCTCAATATACTCAACGCTTGTTCCAAAATGAATGCCCTACTACGGACAGGTTTTATCTGTATCAAACCCCTCACAGTCACCAAACCTACATTGAGAAATGAATTTGATATGAGTAGAAAAGTTGTTACTGTAAACAGTGTTTACTCTATGGAGAGAGTTAACTCTAGTCTGTACAACACTGTTTGCAGACAGTGAAACTCTCATGAGAAATACACCACAGAGTATTAAAAAGTATCTACTAAGAATAGTGCACACTCTATGCAACACAAGGTAAAAACAAACACTATTCACTTAACATAACGAAGGTCTGAAGGTGCTAAAAATTATACCTGCAGCCTTCATTCTGTGGTGAAAACTATATAGATAGCCCATTTTCTGAAGCAAAACAATCACATGCACATAGGTCAGCATGTTATGTAGAAATTGTCATGCTTCAAGTATTAACTCAATG